>BMAW01058845.1:948277-1030729 GCA_019974015.1 Nephila pilipes | reverse complement strand
GAAAGCAAAAACAGAAAAAGCATTATGACAATAGAGTGAATTCATTTTCTTTCAACTTATATTCTAAATAGCTATTTACATTTATGACTCATATGGTGGACTAAGTCAATTATTAATAGAAAATGATGATTATGTATAAACAAATAAAACTTTTTTAATAAAATGTACTACATAAATAGTTAAACAATTTTATATTTAGGACAAAATCCCAAATAAAATAACTTTTTCAAAAGAATTTAAATAAAATTTTCACATTTGAGTTATTAAATAAATATAGTAAAATGTTTGAATTTCAAATAATCAAGAATTTATTGCTACTTTATATATGGAAGATGTTTCAAATGACCTTCAGTTGAGTTTGAACAATTACCTAAGGACACACATAACCTGTAACAATTTAAAATAATTCTTCTGATGAAACTTATGAATAATGTACTTGTACAATTTTTTAAAACAAATTTAAAAATCAACGTTTGAACTTTCATTTCTAGATTCTAAAACTTCGATCCTCTAAAATTGATACAGTATCTTTGAAAATATTATAATATGTAATAGATTTCATTACATGAAATTCATGTTTTTATAATTCATATTTTAAACAGATATTTGCAGGCATGATATAAATATTTGCTCTACTGAATATACTACACATAAAGAAATACAACTGAAAATACTAAATTGTACATAATCCTCTAAGTCGATGTTCACATTCACCATCATTATGATCGTATTTTATACTTAAAATACGCAATTATAACAAAATGTACATTTACTGAAAGTGTGATTATTTTATAATATACATTAATTTTATACCGTTGCATAATAACTACATGTCTATGAATCAGACAAAACTGTATTCACTTAGTTCGTAGGACTTATTTAGATAAAAATTTAATGGTATGTGAGCCCTCATTTCCATGAATTTTTAAATATTTGAAGGCCTACTTTTGCCCGTATTTCTACAAATAATATTTTAATTATAGAAAATAAGTCACATATAAAACTTTATTAATCTACAAGTTTAATCAATAACAAACTCTTACTAATCAGCTTTAAAACGAAGAAATAAGAAACTACTTCATATTTCAATTTATAATTTGTCATTTTGACTTTTAAATTTGAAGTGGAAACTATAAAAAGTTACATGAAAATATGAACATGAGATAATAGATGATTAATGGTTTTGTTTTTGAAAAATTGGAATTAATTTTGAGTTTTATATATTTAATATCTATATGATTACTTTTAGGAATTTGATCATCATAAGTGCGTAAAGTTTATTTATTTTAGAGAGTTAATGAATTCATGGTTACTAATTTTTGTTAATTGATTTGAGCACATATTGAATATTACGTCAGTATGAAGTTTGTCATGTCTCCATTTCTTTTGTTCCTTCTGTAGTAAGTCATCAAAAGTGAAAGATGAACGTTTAGTTGACATAAATAATTTACTATGGAAGTTAGGAATTTATATTCGAAATTAGTCTTAAAGAGCTCTTGATGACTTTGAGGAAGATTTCTAAAAACTATTGCAACTAATGATTATAATTTTTATTGATATATTTTCTTAAATACAAAATTTTGTTTTCATATAACATTTTGAGAAGAATGAAGAGACTAGTTAATTGCATAATACTAGAAAGTACTTCATTAAATTACATTTTAACAACGAAGGATCTGGGTAAGGATAGTAGGCCTATAAAGTGTTACAAATCGATTTAAATTTCTGTTCATGTTTCGAATAAGTAAAACATATTTGGATTTTACTCTAATGGAACATAAAAAGTGGAATATAACATTTTAAAAAAGCAGTTGACTCAGTTATTACAATGATAACCACATTAACATAAAGAAAAGCTATATCACCTGTGTTTAACGAGTTACTAATAATGTCACTTTTCTTCTAAATTATCATAGTTCCAATCACACGGATTACAAATGAGGCATTTGGCACTTTAAGTCAATTTCACTGCAATGACTGAGTAGTAAAAAGCCAAGCCCTTATAAAATTTATAGTTGGTAATAACATGCAATTTTGGAACATTTTCAGTAAATTAAAAGGCTATGTATATGATGGATGAACTTTTCAATTATCAGCGTCTAAAATGAATTGTCTAATTTAGCTATATCTAGCTATAACAAACACAAGAGATGTAAGATTCTAAAATTCATTTAACTAGAATCTTCACTTAATGATCTATAAAATATTTATTATTTAAATTTTAGAAACGTATTCTAGCTTATTGAACAACTATTTACTTAAGCTGATGTGCGTTTTCTTGGTTTTTTTATATGTTCACACGAGTTTTTAATTAGGTCGTGTTACCATCTAATGAATTGAATTTTTTGTTTGACTGTTTGATTCTATATTTCTAGAGATTTGACCATAATCAATAGTCACATTTCTTTAAAGCAGTAATTACCGCATTCCTCAAACCAAGCATCTCGATCTTATCATACATTTTCATATTTCCATCTTTTAATCCAGTTTAATTCAGATGATTTTGACAATGTCTATTTTGTTCAAATTTGGCAAGTTCATATACTTTTGGACTTAAATTATACAAGCTGAGTCCCCCCTCTAGTATCCAATCTTAATACGATTGTTGGTAGATCTGAGAGACATAATATAAAAAGACGAGAAAAGTAAAGACGTTCATCCTGCAGGAAAGAAACCAAGGTAACATCATGAGTCATCACAATGTGAATACTAATACAAGATGCGCCAGCGCCACGTCTCAAATTTAACAATCGCGAAGTTGCTGTTAAATCAACAATTCATTTATGAAGAATGAGAATTAATATATTGTTAAGAGGGACATCAAAATCAGACTGCTTCCCTAATGAGCTATCTTCTAGCCTTGTCCTGTGTGTTATTAACAAATTCTATATCCTAATTTATTTGATCTACATATAAATCTCTGTTGAACTTTGATCCAGTCATTTCAATTTCTTACTTTTACCCATCTCTAAGGCAGCCTGTGTAAATTCTACTTAACTGTTCTGTAAGGACTTCGAGAAAGAGTGTGAATGCTCATGAGAAACTGTCCCTTGGGTGGTTCCAAGAATTGAATGACTTCAGTCGGACAGACCGATCTAGAATTTAAATAATTTTTTCAGTGACGAGGGATAGTAGCTAAATCTTCATACCCACTTGAGTACGGTACTGGAATGCTTGTCTTGCAACGGCAGCACGCGTCTGTTTAAATCACTCATTTACTGCAAAATGTTTCGGCAGGATGATGAGTAGCTGCAGCTGCATTTACTCACACCATGCAATATCTTTATGCTGCCTGGAGTTCATGGTACTCTCTTATCTCTGTCCAGTGAATAACTTTAAGATGAGGATCTTTGTATTCTTCCATGTCTTCCCGCATTCAGTGAGTGTCTTCGAATGTTTGCAAATCTGCTCAATGTGAGTTCGACCAGGCAACAAGGAACAGACTAAAGGAGCAAAGTTACTGTACTTATGCTGCATCCTATGTGCAACATACTGCAACTATCTCTTGTTTCTTCTAATGTTAGAAGAGTCACTGTGTGAACATTAGCCGCTCTGAGAAAGATGCCATCTCGATAGATCACAATGTAAAATAGGTCGTAGGAGTAGTTCTGAGCTGTACCAATGGTTAGCCACTATATTTCCAAAATTAACCGAGGCGAATGGGTAAAATTTCTCACTAGCTTCAGGACGAGTAAATCAATAGAGAAGAGACCATTTCCTTCTGGGGTGGGATAGTAGAAGTACGTGACAGTTTCCGGAAGTCTTGTGGTTGACTCATCCATGTCCCATGTTATGCTGACAGGCTGAAAAAAAAAAGGCATGTGTGAATGTATGAGAGGTGAATTGCTTATCTAGCAGCTAATAGAATCTAAGATAATAGTGTGATTTGATTCAAATTCTCAAGTTTTTATAAAAAACTTACATAGTTGTTTTAACAGAATTTTTAAAAAGGTGGATTTTAAAATAATGGTATTACGTGAAAATTTTATTTCCCCTTGCCAAATTTATTTTTTTTTCCTTCCCCCCCCCTTTCCCCACCCACCTTCCTTTTTGTGTTCCCCCCGTGTTTTTTTCTCCCAAAAAAAAAAAAAAAAAAAAAAAAAAAACAGAAAAAAGGCTTGACAATAAGAAATAGAATTACTTTTCTTTCAACATATTCTAAAATAGCTATTTACATTTATGATACATATGGTGAACTCAAAAGTCAATTATTAATAGAAAATAAGTGATTATGTGTATATATGAATAAAACTTATTTTTAAATGAAAATGTACTACATAAATGTTAACAATTTTTTATATTTAGGACAAAATCACCAAATAAAATAACTTTTTCAAAGAAATTAGCAATTTAAAATAAAAATTTTCAAATTTTTATCACAGTTATTAAATAAATATAGTAAAAATGTTTTGAATTTCAAATAATCAAAGAATTTATTGAGCTACTTTATATATGGAAAGATGTTCGTAAACTGTACCTCAGTTGAGTTTGAACAATTACCTAAGGACACACATAACCTGTAACAATTTAAAATAATTCTTCTGATGAAACTTATGAATAAATACTTATGTACAATTATATTTAAAACAAAATTTAAAAATCATACGTTTGAACTTTCATTCATGCAAATTCTAAAACTTCGATCCTCTAAAATTCGATACAGTATCTTTGAAAAATATTATAATATTGAAAGTGCATAGATTTCATTACATGAAATTCATGTTTTATAATTCACTATTTTTAAACAGATATTTGCAGGCATGATATAAATATTGTGCTCTACGTGGTAACACACATAAAGAAATACAACTGAAAATACTAAGTGACATAATCCTCTAAGTCGATGTTCAGCATTCACCACTCATTATGATCGTATTTATACTTAAAGTACGCGAATTATAAACAAAATATGTACATTTTACTGAAAATTGTATGATTATTTTATAATATACCACTAATTTTATACCGTTGCATAATAACTACATGTCTATATGAATCCAAGACAAAACTATTTATTCACTTAGTTCGTGAGACTTATTTAGATAAAATTTAATGGTACGTAATGAGCCCTCATTTCCTAATTTTTAAATATTTGCAAAGAGCCTACACTTTTTGCCCGTATTTCTCACAAATAATATTTTAATTATAGAAATAAGCACATATAAAACTATACATCTACAAGTTTAATCAATAACAAACTCTTACTAATCAGGCTTTTAAAACGAAGAAATAAGAAACTATTCATATTTTCAATTTAATTTGTCATTTTGACTTTTAAATTTGAAGTGAAATAAAAAAAAAGTTACATGAAAATATGAAATAGAATAGATGATTATGGGTTTTTGTTTTTGAAAATTGGAATTACATTTTTGAGTTTTAATATTTAATATCTATATGATTACTTTTAGGAATTTGATCATCATAAGCAGTAAAGTTTATTTATTTTAGATAAGTTAATAAATTTAACATTTGCTAATTTTGTTAATTGATTAAGCTGTAATATTACGTCATGTAGTTGTCGATACCTCCATTCTTTATTCCTCTGTAATGAAGTCATCAAAATTGAAAGAAATGAATCGAGTTTAGTTGAATAAATAATTTTTAATGAAGTTATGAATTTATATTCGAAATTAGTCTTAAAAGTTTCTGATGACTCTTGAGGAAGATATTTCTAAAACTATTGCAACTAATGATTATAAATTATTTTTAATTGATATATTTTCTTAAATACAAAATTTTGTTTTCAGTATAACATTTTAGAGAAACAGAAGGGCTAGTTAATACATAATACTAGAAAAACCTATTGTCATTAAATTACATTTAACAACAGAAGGATCTGGTAAGGATGGTAATATAAAAGTGTTACAAATTCCATTTAAATTTCTGTTCATGTTTCGAATAGTAAAACATATTTGGATTTTTTACTCACTTGAACAAATAAAGTGGAATATAACATTTTTTTAAAAAAGGGCAGTTGACTAGTTATTACAATGTATACACGTACATTAACATAAAAATGCAAAATATATCACCTTGAAACAGGATATACGAAATAATATCACTTTTACGTTCTTAAATTTATCATAGTTTCAATCACACGAGTACAACAAGCATTTTGGGCACTTTAAGTCAATTTCATCATGCAATGACCAGAAGTAGTAAAAGCCAAGCCCTTATAAAATTTATACGTTTTTGAAATAAAATGCATTTTTGGAACATTTTTCAGTAAATTAAAAGGCTAATGTAGTATGATGATGCATTTTCCTAATTATAGCGTCTAAAATGACGTCTAATTTATATATCTAGCTATATATCAAATACAAGAGATGTAAAATTCTAAAATTCTATTTAACTAGAATCTTCCAATTACATGATCTACTAAAATATTTATTAGTTTTAAATTTTAAGAAACATATTCTAGGCTATTGACTTAACTATTTACTTCCAACTGATGTAGCGGTTTTTTTTTTTTTTTTGTTAACAATACCGATGTTTTTAATTAGGTCGTTACTAAATTAATGAAATTGAATTTTTTTGTTTGACTGTTTGATTCTATATTTAGAGATTTGACCATAATCAATATCACGTATTTCTTTAAAGCAGTAATTACCGCATTCCTCAAACCAAGCATCTGATCTTATCAGCATTTTCATATTTCCATCTTTTTAATCAATTTAATCAGCCAGACGGAATGTCTATTTTGTTACAAATTTTGGCAGTTCTATATACTTTTGGACTTAAATTATACAAACTGATCCCCCCTCTAATGTATCAATCTTAATACGATTGATTTGAAGGATTCGAGAGACATAATATATAAAAAGGAAGACAAAAGTAAAGGTTCATCCCTGCAGGAAAAACCAAGGTAACATCATGATCATCACAATGTGAATACTAATACAAGATGCGCCAGCGCCACGTCTCAGGAAACATTTAACAAATACAGCGAATTTGCTGTTATCAACAATTCATTTATGAAGAATGAGTATCATATATTGTTAAGGGGACATACAAAAATCAGATGCTTCCCCAATGACATCTTCAGCGCCTATGTCCGTGTTATTAACAAATTTATATCCTAATTTATTTAGGACTACATGGCAACTTCGTTGAACTTTCTGAATGTCTTTCAATTTCATTTTCTTGCACCACTCTAAGGCAGCCTGTGTAGAATTTCTAACTGTTCTGTAAGGAGGCTGAAGAAAAGAGTGTGTGCTTCCATGAACTGTCCCTTGAGTGTGGGTTTCCAAGAATTGAATGACTTCAGTCGGAACAGGACCGATGTCTAGAAATTTAAATAATTTTTCAGTGACTTGAGGTGGATCAAGAGCTAAATCTTCATACCTTAGTACGGTGTACCGGTTAGGATAACGCTTTTGCAACTGACACGCGTGTTTTAAATCCTCATTTACCAAGCTGCAAAATGTTTGGGATGATGAGCACGCTTTGTATTTACCACACCATGCGGCAATATCTTTATGCTGCCTGGAGTTCATGGTTCCTCTTGGGTCTCTGACTAGATGAATAACTTTAAGATTGAGATCTTTGTATTCTTCCATCATCTTCCCGGCTTCAGAAGCTGTCATTCGAATAGTTTTTATAATCTGCACTGGTGAGTTTCGACAGGCAACAGCAAGGAAACATATGTTATAGCAAAGCATACGTGTACTATCCCTATGTGTACACATCTGCCAATATCTCTTGTTTCTTCTAAATGTTAAGAAATCACTGTTGAACCAAGCCCATTCTGGAAAAGAGCCCCAGTCTCGATAATCACATGTAAATAGGTCGTGGAGTAGTTTCCGAGCTGTGTCCAGCTGGTTATGTGCCACTATATTTCCAAAATAATGGAGAGGCTCGAAATGGTAAAATGCTCCACTATAGCTTTGAAGTAAATCACCAAGAAAAGAAGAACCACTTCTGGGGTAGGATAGTAGAAGTACGTGAAGTTTCGGAAGTCTTGTGGTTGAACTCATCCATGTCCTCAGTGTAGCCGGACAAGCTGAAAAAAAACATGATGTGGTGTAACTTAAGTGAAATAATTACTTATCTACGCTAATAAAGATATACTAAAAGATAATAGTGGAAATTTGATAAAAAATTCTCAATTTTATAAAAAAACTAATAAGGTTTTTTAACAGAATTTTTTAAAAAAAAATTGTGATTTTAAAATAATGTTTTTCATTGTAAATTAAGAAAAGGTACTGACAAATTTTGACCTGAATACCTCAAAATAATTCACATCAAAAATTAGAACTGAAAATTTTTATAAATATTTCATAAAAATAAAACAGAATTTAATCCACATATAAATAAAAAGAAATACTACATAGATTCTTATATATATATATATATATATATATATATATATATATATATATGGAGAGATAAAAGTACATTTTTATGCAGTAAAGATAGTTCCTTTCCTCCCTTCACCCTCTTTTTTTTGAAAAAATAATTTAAATGACCTTTTTCATGTAAATTGAATGAAACATTTATTTAAGAATTCTGTATTTTTTGGCTTTTAATCTTTGTTAGGTGATCATTACAATTGTAATTCTGTATATAAATCTTAAAAAAATTGTTTATTCAAAAATCCGATAAAAGTATCGAATTATTTGTTTAAGGATAATTTCTATCTTTTCTAATACGCTTCTTACATATTGAAAAATGCAAATTTAAAACAAAAGATTATTGTTTTTGGTTTAACAAGCTTTAAAAATGTAATCCGATGCAGAAATTTTATAGAGATTAAAAACGCGTATATGCTACTTATTGAAAAAGGTACAGTATTTTAATGTATTAAGAGTTATGGCTTAGTTAAAAGAACTGTATGTTGTAACTGAATAATATATGTAAAAATGCTTTATAAAATATTTTTGAATGAATCATACAGTAAAGAGCTAAATTTAATAAGAAAATGATTCAAAAATGTTTCACAAAACAATAAGGATTCTTCAGAAATCTCTCTGCATTACAAACATATTTTCATTTAAAGTATAGATGCAATACATCTTCAAAAAAAATAAGATTTAATGGCACAGCCTTTTTTGCAAAGATTAACAAATAAAACTTACTAAAACATAAATATTTGTCAATTGTATAAATTTGAAGCATTTAACTACTAATGCAACTCATAAAGTTTAAAATTTCGCAAACTTGGAAAGGAAGAGTTTTTAGATTATCTATCAGAAAAAATTTCAATTCTCGTTAGTTTTATCTTTAAGTTAAATAAAAAGGAAACAGAACAATTTTTAAAATTTGCTTCGCCTTCATTTACTTAAGTTTCAGAGAAATTTTATTTGGCCTTTCTGAATACTTTCGAAGCGAAACTTTTAATATCCGTATAAAATGTTAATGTATTTGGCAAGTACTTTTTTTTAAACAAGTAATTTCATCAGCACTCTGCAAATGCAAAGAGAAAAAGAATGAAAAGACGATGCAATAAAAAAAAAAAAAAACTATTCCAACTTTCTTCCATCGATCGAACGAAGGAAAAAAAAAGAAAAGTAAGTGACGCATATTTTACTGAGAAGATGCACTTTACTTTACACTCTCTTCAGTTATACAAACGGATAAAAGAAGTGTGGGCAGAATTTTTTTTTTCCATCAGATAAAATTGCGTGCTAACTTTTTGAGCGAAAGATTTACCAACACAGATGTCAGATGTTATTCGAAAGTTTTCTAAGGGAAAGTGTAATTTCTTATTTTTCCAATATGTTACTTCTAGATTAGAAAGAAGTGCGACAAATACAGAAAATATATCAATTTAAAAACAGTCTAAGAAGCTTGAATTACATTTTATAACTGTGAGAAAGGAATAATATATATATATTTTCTATTTTGGAAATGTTCCTATTCTGATAAATTTGTTTTTTGGAAATATGTGGAAAAATGAAATGTTAAAATATGTAATAAAAGTAACATAGCACTCAGACAAAATAAATCAATTCATAATAAGTTTACTGGAATAGGTAAGAATTATTATATATTAAGCACATTTTACGATTATGGTACTCTTTATAGAAATATATAAAAACCTAGTTCCCAGCCAGTTTTTAATTGCATGGAAAATATTATTCTATGAATATACTTTGTCGTTACTTTATTTCACTTTATTTCCATAAATTTGCATTGGAAGTTTATACACAGTTTAATTTCCTCTTTAGAATTGTGCATCGATTTATAATAAGGAAATAAAATCTATTATGTATAATCATGCAAAATAAATCTCTGAAATTAGATTTTGCCACATTTAATTCTCTCACTGAGTATGATAGCGTTTGAATCGTTACAGGATGTATGAATTTCATAGTGAAATTCTAAAATAAATCGTACATTGGAGTGGCCAGATAGAATTCTGGTCACGTAAAAATAAGAATGATGAATGGAACCATAAATATACTCTGTGATTACTAAAAGTTTATATGTGTCTAAAGATCCAAAAACCGTATTTTCTCTCATGTTTATTTCATCTGATTCTAATAACAAAAAGCTTAGAACTAAAACATATTTAAAACAGTATATAGACGAAAAATATTAGTCTTTTCCCGTGATTTTAGGGAATGGATATTACTACTTAATATAAGTAGCCACGGTAGTGCAGTGGTTAGCGTGTCTGCCTGCGAGCACCGGCGATCTAAGGTCGATTCCCAAAGGCTATGGGTTAGGCAGCTGGTCATGGGTCATCTCATCCCTCCGAGTTCCTTCGGGAAGTTAACTGAGGGTCCAGGGTCGGGCCAGACACTCTTCTTGGACACCAATTAATAATTAACACCTCAGCCCCAAAAGATATAGAAATGGAGATGGGCTACGCCTGACGTGCCACTTAGGACCGGATAATACAAACCGTAAAAAAAAAAAAAAAAAAAAAAAAATTCAAACCTCTCTTGTTCCTCCAAGTTTTAAAAATAGCTATTCTATAAGTCATTATTTGTGCTTACTCTACTTTTGAGAAGGTATTTTATTATTAAAGGTTTATTCCACATGAGTGGAAAGATGTAACGAAAGAACTTGAACACAATCTCGAGACTAACTGTATAGATTGGTATTCTGTATAAATATTAATTTTTTTTTCGATATAACTGAAATACAAATACATATATAACCATTGTCTATGACGTATTCATAAAAATTTATGTGATTTTTATGGTATAGTCGTTGAGGGTATATCTTAAAGCACACTTTCAATCGTAAGTGAGAAAAGTTCTTTTTAAAAAAAAATTAAAGATAATCTAAAAACGCCATAAAGTTAAGTATAGCATATTAATATAAAGCTACAACAAGATGGTTGTATTTAAATTATAAAACATTTTCAAAGACATCTATTAAATATACATTAAAATGTAAATTGGGCTGTAGAAATCTAATTACAAATACTTTGAGAAAAATTCTGTAAATGAAATATTTTTTTTCTTCCTGCTCACCAACGAATTCTGAACTGTAGAGTAGCCAGTGAAGTAAATATGTCAACGTTTATTGTAATTAGAATTAAAATAATCACGGATCATGGCGGTTTCAAATGTATTTATAAATATGTGCTAACATGTTGTTTTGAGAAAATGGCTTCAACAAAAATGCTTGGGCAAAAAATAAGAGATTCATGGAGTTAGGTTCAAAAGAATGGTATTATAAAACATTATGATTATAGTAACTGCGTCTCGTTTGATTAAGGTATATTTACATTGCTAAGATATATTTAATTTAATATTTTATCGTCTGCGTTTATTTTAATATTCGAACAGAATATTATTATCTACTTTAAAAATTTATCGTTTGCTCTCATTCTAATATTTAATTCAATAACTGATCTTTATGGGAGAATTATCTGTTTTTATTCCTTTTGCTGTTCAACTTTTTTGTACATTAAAATGTTTTTCTAGTGAAAATGCAACAGGAATTTGAAGAAAGTATTTTATTTTCTTGATAATAATTGCTTCTGAGGAGCTTAGGGCTCAGAAGTACGCTTACTTTACGCTAATTAACATTCATTATGTATAATTCTACTTTTTAGAGAGCTTAACAAAAAAAACTTCTTTGTACGTGTTAAAATGAATTAGCAATGTCAGTTTCATTTTTTTTCATTTCTTTTTTACTTAATAATATTTTAATTTCTCGTGGTCACGTATCAGCGACTTTATTAGGAGAGTTTTCTTTTAATATGAGGTACTTAACAAATGTTAACTCTAAACTGAAAATAAAAGTTGTGAAAGACAAAAAGAAGTGTTTGCAAATTTGTTTTGTAAACCATGCATCCATTCAAATGGTCATGCAATGTTTTAGAAATTAGAATGCCTTTCATTTTTTTCCACATACAAATGAGCAGCCACAAAAAAGGTTATCCTTTATAACTTTCGTAATTCTCATCATACCTGGAGAAAATTTGTACAATTCTAAATATCTCAAAAGAAATAAATTATGATGTTAATGGATTAATTAATTAAATTTGCAAACCTTATCTTATAACTCGTCTCGTCCGTCACCTGAAATGTTACTTAAATAACAAAATTTAAGTTTCAACTAAGCTCAAGTCCAGACAAAGTAACCAAAATAGTCCATTATATATCAAAATAGACTTTCTTAATCTTTTAATAAGGGCGATGCTCTTAACCAGTATGAGTACGAACAATATCTATAATATATCAAAGAATACGCTTACCGGATTATGATACGAATAATTCCTTTAAATAGTCTATCAACCAGACAGAATTGTTTCCTAGTCTCAACAAATCACGCAGAAAAGCAAAGATCCTTCAGCGAAATTTACACTAGCCCTCTTCCTATTATTGCAACCTTATCTCCCTCAATTCAATTCTCTGTTGCTTTTAAACGACTTGATTCTATTCATTCCACTGCTAAAGTTTACTTAATTTGCATAACCACGTTACATTTGACTAGAAAAAAGTTGAAAACTTAAATAAAAAGTCAGAAAGAAACATTGGATGTTAGCAAAGGGAAGCTCATGTTACAACGCTTCAAATAAATAAATATAATTTCTAAAAAAAAAGTAATTTCTCATTATCGCTGTCATTTCTTAAGTATCTGATTTTCACCATAAAATTAGCCTAAAATGCATATTTCTACTTGAAAGCGTTTAAGTTATGGGGACTTAAAGAGTGGATCCTCTAATGTTTAATACTGAAACATATGTTAATAAAATAATTTCTCCTCGATACTTTTCGGGTCTTTTTGCACCAAACGACATATATTTTTACAATTCTAGAAACATAAAAGAATCCGAAAAGTAATATTGTGCTAAATATGAGCAATATATTAAACATAGTTACGAATAAAAAAAGAGAATTGTAACATATCAATTTTTTTTAAATTTTTCGATCCCACACGTCATAAAATCACTAAATCCCGAATTTCAGCAAATTCCCCCCAATAGTTCAGTGAATATTCAAGGTAAAATTTACGATCGGAAACCCCACACTGATTAATAAATATTAATTACCGAAACACTTATCAAGTGTTCTTAAAAAAAAAAAAAAAAACGGGTAAAATTTTATGAATCGTTTGTGAGAAATAATCTAGTGTTTCGTCCCCCTAGCAATTTTCTTCAAATATCCCTGGGGCTGATGACCGTATTCAAACGAAACTTGGAACATAGATTATTTAGATAATTCTCTATTTGACTCAGTAAAAAATTGTATTCCCTAATGAGAAAATTCTTTTCAAGAGGTTCATTAGCTATATATATTAATGAAGTTAATTAATAAATAATTGGTTCTTTTTGAAACATTGAGAGATATGCTAATTTTATTCAGCTACAATGAAGATTGTGAAAGTTATTTAAGAGGATCGCAATTTTCTTGGCTACTGTACATTTGGAGTAAAGTAATTATTAAGTAAGATGTATTAATTAAGTTTTGTAATGTTATATATTTAATAATATGAGATGATAGTGATTTTTGAAGTCAGTATTCACGAATAAAATATATCTTTTTGAATATCGATCACATTTCTTCATATCTAAAAGAGCGATTAATAATATTTAGTAATCACAAGTATACTTAAGATAAATTTTGTTCAATATTTATATAAAAATGCACATTTTTCTGTTCAGTATGAGCTAGAAAAGTTCAAAAGGCTTAAAAGGAAACAGAGACAAAAAAAAAAAAAAGCAATTCAGAAGAATTCAAGATATTGAGATACATACACACTTATTATTAATATTACGCGACTAGAATCTTATCAGTAATTGTACCTTTTACAGCAGAGATGTTGCTACCTATTTTTTTTATAAATAACAATCTGAGAACGCTAAGAACATTTGCATTAGAGCGTCTTTTACTTTTTTTCAAAAGGTATTTCATTATTTTCCCTATCTTTACATACTTTAGCCCATTTTCTGATGCTTAATATATTTTAAAAATATTCTATTCCTTCAATTAACTGCTTCGTTTAGTGTAAATTAGATTTTCTAACTGTATCATTATATCAGCCGGAGATAATTTATTTTATTCTACTGAACATAATCATTTAATTGTATGAATTGACCAACTGCACGCCTTCAAGAAACTTTGCAACCAAAATCAAAGGATTTTCAGCCCTGTATATCGAATACCTATAACTCCAAAGGCTATAATTTACTTGTAATTTCTGTCTGAAGTATAGCAGATGTGAAAGGAAGTATTGTTCTTTTACCGATACTTATAATATGATAAATGATATTTTAATAATGCTGCAATCTTCCATTTTCGATTTTTTTTTTCTGTTGGTGATCGAAGAATAAGTGAAATTGTATAAATATATGATAGCAGAGAATTTAAAATTTGCGCAATTTACTTGATAATTGTACCTTCACCAGAACATGTATATTAATCGTATCCAGATCCAGTTACATAGGGTGATCATTGAAAAACTGAAGGGTTTGAAAAAGTAATAACATATTCATATTCAATCTTATTTATTTTTCTTTTCTGTAGGTTATACAACATTCTTTGGAGATTAAAATGACTTCGTATGATGTCCAGCGATGAGCAAAACTTATTGAGTTTTACGATTCAATTGTAAAATCAGATATTCGTATTCAGAGAAAATACATCATATTCAAAACAGGTTCAACTTTTTAACATTAGAATATCTTCTAACGCGATAACACGATTCTGAAGTTAATCATCTGGTCTGAAACAACTGGGACAGACGGTGAACTTCATCGGAAAGGCTTAAGAGTTTGTAAAATTAATTTTTGTTTTCTACCATTCATTCTTTCAGTGGTATCTATACTTTCTATACTATATAAGTCTACACAATATATTTTATCGTTTTGGCAGTGTATATATATATATATATATATATATATATATATATATATATATATATATATATATATACATATGAATCAAAAATCATATCTAATAAAAACCAAAATTAAAAATAAAAAATATTAAGCCTATTTATTGTAAATATTATAAAACAACCTGTCACTTAGGATTGTACTCATTTGCTCTAAAACTTGAATCACTGACAGAATGATTTGTTTTGCATAAGAGTAATATTAAATTTTAAAATGTCACAACATTTTAATGTAATGTATGGAACAAGAAATAATGTAAAGAAAGAAAGAGAAATTATGAAATACTGGATACAGGACATAATTATTTTTGTGTGTTCTTTGTACATGGTCAATGCTTAATTTTAAAATCTCTCAATATTCTATAGTTAAGCTAGAAAAAAAGAAATATTGTAAGATCTAGAAATAAAGGGAAAATACTAATTAACGTAAGATCTCGCATGTATTAAATAAAAATTTCAGGACAATAAATGAAGTATCTGGTTTTTACACATTTAATTATGCTGCATTTATTAATATAGCTATGAAAACAGAGACAATCTGTTATGAATAGAAGGCTTAGTTCAAGAATTCAGTCACCTAAGGAAATATATTTATGCAAAATACATCCATTTAAGAAATATCAATATTATTTATCTTTGTATAAATTTAAATGGTTCTTAATGAACTTTAGATGGAGTAATTTACATAGAATTTCCATAATATCAAAATTTTTATTAAGTAAAGTAAAAAAACCGGAAGGTATACTTCTTTCATATAAAACTATTTGCAGAAGGAAATTGTACGAAAGTGAAAATAACATAATTTGTCCGATATCGAGATAATTGTTTTTACCCTTCACTTTTTTTGAAAACGTAAAGAAACTATATATATATATATCAAATGACAATTTTTGTTTTAAAAATTTAATTAATTTTAATAAGCATGCAAATTATGAACTATTTGCACAAGTTTTTAATTTAATGTACTCGTTTTTGTAGGATTTAATGCAAATGAATGCTTGAGAAAGAGTTTCGGGTGTCTTTGACTGAATGACGTCACTTAACATTATTCAAGAAATTTTTAAACTATGGTTACTTCCCGAGGAAATGTACTCTAGCCAATAGATTCTGATAACTTAAAACAAAATTAATTTGATACGGATTAAGACATGATAATATATAACCAGAGAGTCGTATATTAGTATACATCGGAAATGTTCTCTGTATTCATATAATCAACAATTTGCAATTAATTAAAGTCTTATTCAGATTTTTAAGGAGTAGAAAGTAAGGAATTAAATAACATTTTCTAAAAATGTTGATTTACTCATCTCACAGGAGCAAATAAAGAATTAAATAACATTTTCTAAAAACGTTGATTTACTCATCTCACAGTTCTGATATTAAAAAGCTTCATATCGAGTATTGGAATTAAGAAATATACTTTTTGGATTTATTATTTGGTATATAAAACTGAGCAATACATAATATGCATAATTATGTTAAGTTTCATTTGCTACTAACGAGCGCTACTTTCCATTTGAATTTAATTCAAAATTATTTAATGGTTGTAAATTATATAACATTAACCATATTTTTTTTATTCCGGTCACTGAGTCTACAGTTTGCATTTAGATATCTTAATTCGTAAGACACCATTTCAAGCAAATATATATATATATATATATATATATATATATATTTTAAAAACCAGTCAAGTTATGGCATATTTTAATGAATTAATATTTATTACTAGCAATGAATATAAAAGCGAAACTTAACAAATGTATAGAAAACGTTATGCGTAAAGCAGTAAAACCAAATTAAGTATAAATAAACTGTTACACTATCTCCTAATGATACTGCTATAGAGTTTGTGAAATATTCATTTACAAAATGAGCTATAAATCCAAAACATGACAAACAAAGCTGTTTATATCAAGCATTTAAATTCTCAAAACAAAAATATTTGACAATAGTTCCAACATCTCAAGTTTTTAAAGCTGTTGGCAGCTATTTATTGTTGTAATATATATATATATATATATATATATATATTGTTTAAGAAAATAACGGAATGATATCGATTTATACGTACTAAACTACGCTAGTCGAAAGATCATAAATGATTCTGAAACCTTATGATAGATGGCGGAATGTGTCCACGAATCGGTTAATGGTCTTTGGGAACTGAAGAAACTATCTGTAGAGCACACGTGGTGATACAAAATATAAGTCGGAGATTGGAACTACAGATTTCAGGAAGAGCTGTTTTTGAAATGCATCAACTGTCACGAATGTCACAATATATTATGATAATATATTGAGCGTATAAAAATTAAGCAATACATATACGTTGTGATAATAAAGACATATATTATGCTACAATGCTTTTGAGAAATATATAGTTCTTTCGTGAAATAAAGCACGGTAAACAAAATATGACCCATTGCAACAATGCGGATTCCCCGTATTCCATGTAATGATTACTAAATTAATTGTACCGCGATATTTTGCTAAGAATGGCTATAGCTATAAGTGAGACACAAATAATTTCAACTGAATGGAATTATTTTTGTGCATACTAAACAATGAAATATCAATACCCTCTCAAAAAAAATGTCGTATTGTATCATATTAATATCGTTCAATAATTTTTTTTAAAAATCCTAATTGTAAAATTGAGAACAATTAATTTACTTGCACGAAAAATATTTCATATATTGAAATTCAAATTTTTTGCCTTTTTTTAATTTTAAATTTATTTATTGAACATCTCTCTCTGCGTGTGATTACTAGTACATAGTCACATATAATCAACTGGCATTACTAATACTGTAATATGATGTTCAATGTATGCAACATAAAAACTATAAAACACTATTTATAAAAACAAATTTTTGGAATTAAATAAATTTTTATTAAAAAAAATGGAAAATGGCTCTTTGAAACATTCGAAATGCAACGATATCAATTAGGATTCCTTATTAGGTATAAATTTCTCTATAACGAATATTAATTCCAAACTAATGTTTTTTTTTTACAATTCTTCTATAAATATCTACTAAGTTCATAAAAATTATTCCCCACTAATCAGCTTTCATTCTGTTCTTAGATAGCATTAAAAAACCCATCAACTGACTTAACGTAAACATTAGAGTTTGTTTTGCTCAAATGAAAAAAAAATGATAATTAAAAGGTTATATATATATATATATATATAAACATACTTCTGCTGACATGTGTCATTAGTCATTAACATGAACAATTTGTATGTTTCAGAATTGTAAGAAAAGGCGTACAATTAAAATTACCTATAGATAAGCGTATGTTTAAGTCAGATAATAATCGATGATAAAAATATAACTTACTGACTGGATGTGCAAATCTGGGATGACGACCAACATTTGTAGTGACATAACTGAGAACGAATAAAGTGCAAAATCCTAGAAGCACGGCCAGCAGTCGATGGCCAAACTTCGACCGGTAACTTTGGAGCCATCTGCAATTGAGAATAAAAAAGTAAGATTATTAACATTTTAGGAATAACTAATTAAGTAAAATTTTGAAACCAAACACAATGTAAATACTTGAAAAACGTTTTTAAAAATTGAATCTGCTAATGTTACAGTCTGCAAAACAAAGCCAATGAAAGTTAAATAAAAAACTAATTAAAATTTAATTTTTGAATTGGAGCAAATCAGATTTTAAGAAACCGATCCCATAATGTAGAGCATTTGGAAAGGAATAAAGGAAGCCGTTTCGTATTACAACGCTTGAATTTGAACAGACAGACTACAAAAGATACCGAGTCATCAAAATTAAATGGTAATGATATACTTGTACTTAAAGAAGCCGGTAATCTATAATTTTTAAGTAAGTGAAATGCTTTTATTCATTTTCGAACAAATCTGTCCTTATCTATAATTGACAGAAATTTCAAGGAATGGTGAATACAGAACACAGTATCTAATTGATTCGATATTTGTAAGATCTACAGGAAAATAATTAAAAATATTTATACAAGAAATTTTCTAAGAATCAGGTGGAAAATGTAATGCATAGTTACGAAGTTAAAGGGTCGTGAAGCGAAAAATGTCCTTAAATATTACTTTATGCACAATATAAATCTGATTTCAATACTTGATGTTGAATAATTCAAAAGAAGTGAACTATTTAAAATTTATTACATTTGAATTATTCAAAGATTTATTTTAGTTTCTTTTTTAAATAGCATAAGAAGTGTTATATCCTTTTCTAAGATGTGATTGAAGAGTTGTGCGAAATAAGATAGCTGCAGGAAAATAAACACTATCCTCTAAAAGAAAGAGGAAAAGTAATTTCACAATTCCAAATTTCGAAATGCAAATGGTGATTAATGAATTTTAAATAGTATGCAATATGCTGAAAACAGTTTTTGTTCTATAGAAAATAATAGTTGTTTTGGGTTAGCTATGAGGAATTTCCTTCAGGGTTAAGTAAAACAAGAATAAACGTTTTGTGAAATAAAAACAAAATTAAGCAGCTGAATACTGAAAAAATTATTACTCCATAAATGCTTATACAATTTTCTCTCCATCATGGACAAGGACATATCAATAACAATTATTTTTTCCCAGACATTCATCATATGTGTGTCTGAGGGTGTTTTGTTTTAATAGATTTTTCATTAAGTCAGTGACTGGTAAATTATTGCTTAAAATAGAGTATTTCGTCGGATATACTGAACTAAATAAAGTTTCATTGTTGCCTGTAAATATGATAAAAGAAATATATATTTTCTATTTCTGTGTCACACTCAGATAATACAATTTGAAATATCTTAAATGTGAAAATTACGTAATAATTTTTTTAAATTTCTCCATTGACTAATCAACTGAAAATCTTAGAATAATTTTGCTTTGGTATTTTATAAATATCGTGATATAAAAGAATCACGAATTAAAATCACGTGAAACGTATTTTTCCGTTGCAGATTTATTCTACCTGAAATTTTAGGCGATTCATCCTTCCTTTCCAAGCCTTTGGCTTACGAATACATAAACAATGAAAATATAAATAAATTTATTATTTGTTCAGAAATCAATACAACTCGCATTGGAAGAAAAGACTCAACATAATTTAGAAATCTTAAGATATGGTCTTGATGCGTGAAAAATCTGAGATATACTATTGCAATGAAATAAAAATGAATGGAAACTATTTACTCTTGAAAACTTTTCAACAATAAAAAATACAGTTCTATTTATTCTGATCTTACACATTGCAAACATTTTTCCGCAAACGTACAAAAATACTTTTATTGAACGTCATCGAGAATGCTTAGGAGTTTTGACTCGATAGAAGAAGAAATCACATTTTTTATATCTATTACTAGAAACTCTAATAAAAAGACATTTATTTCTCCCTTTCTTTCAAAGTATCTACTTCCCTTTTATTAGTTTCGTATCTCAAATGCATGAACTTTTCTTGATTTTTTTCTCTACATGTACGGGAAAATTTCTTAGAGTAAATATATATGTTATATTTCTACATTATTTTCTTAAAAGGTCACAAATAACAAATTGACATCTTATAGATTATCTAAAAATGATACTAACAGTAAATACATGTTTGAAGGAAATCTTTCTTGCTTTTAAACTACTAATTTCAAATGAAAATAAGCAAATTAATTTTTAAGTAGCCTGTACTTGGATGTACATAAAACATGCAATGCAAATATTCAGTAGAAGTCAATGACAAGCATGTAATTCTTGAAACATGAAACACGTACGGTGTGTATTTTTAAAGACATCTACAATTCAAACATAAGTGATTGCATAAATAATATTAATGAGAATATATGTATGAATTAAGGTATTTTTTCATCAGATTCAAATGATCAATATATGTTGCAAACCTCTATGTAAATAGAATTTAAATAGATATTTATAACATTCATTACATTTCAAGGTTTACACTTAAGAAAGCAAGTGTTGATATAAAGAGCGTGAATTCAAAAGAAACATTTCAGTGAAATATACATTTTTTTGACCGAATAATAAGTGTTTGAATTTTTCAAATTTTCCGTATTTTTGTTAACTATTTTCGAGATCTTTTTATGAAAAAAGTGCGTAATTTCAGTATTCCATTATGGGAAAAATATCTATTCATGTTTTTATTCATAAAATATGCTGAGCCTTCTCCTGCATGAAATATGAAATTAAGTTTCAAGATTTCTCTTTAAAATGTAATCAAACAACATATTTAAACAGTCCTAAATCATTGTCTTTGCTCTCGCGTATTATCCGAATTTAATGCATTATTTTGTGTAAAAATAATACTGTACGACTTAAAGGTAATTAGTGAATATAGCTTCTAAGAAAAAAAATGCGAAGCATTAAAAAGTATCATAAATTTATTCTGACTCAAATGCTCTTATTTTATGAAATTCTGTAGAAGACAATTAGTTCTCCACAAAAATAACTAAGCGCTGGCAGCAATTTATAACGAATTGTACTAATTTTTAGGGTATACTTCGACATGAAAAAAGAAACTTATTTCTTTCTAGAAACGCTTTTTACCAAAAGCTATTTGAATTCAAATTACGAAGTCAAAAACCTTTGAAAAGTGCTTGAAATTTTAATTCCTCTTAAGCTTTTAAGTTTTATTTTAACAGCGAGAACATTTATATGGTTCTTTTAACCTGTACAATTTTAAGTGATTCTCACTATTATTCTCTTTAAAATAGTATTTAATTTTCCGATATATATTTAATGGTACAAAGAAACGTTTATTAATAAGACAAATGAAAAACCTTTAAAACTTTTATTTCAGAACTAAAATCAAAATCAGCATCACAAAAGTTTAGATTACTAACTATTTTAAACATGAAAAATGGTTTATTTTAATATTCAATAATTAGAAGCACCATTCAATTTCTGAAAGACAGGATAAGTAATTGATAAAAAAAAGGCGTCGAATTTCAGAAGAAACCAGGCAGAAACATTACTAAACTGTTACCTGTTTGAAGCATATTTAAAATATACATATTTCAAACATTACGTATTAAGTCGTTTCAAAGTGGAAACAGAAGTTTTTTTACACATTCCAAAATATTTCTAAATTTAACTGCTTTTAAACTTTATAATGTTTTGACAGTCTTTATATTAAAAAAATTTTTTTTTCGAAGAAATTAAACATTTCTCATGCGAATTAAGACACTCAGAATTTAAGTTATATAAAAGGAAAATTACTATTGACCTAAAACTACTTGAATACTTTGTACTGTTAAAGAATTTTAATAAATAGTTTCCTAACTTTAATATTTGCTATGATTTATATTTTTATATTAAAAAAATTAAGACACGTGCAAAAATAATGAGTTGCTTAAAGGATAGGATTGAAATTTGCTTCGAAAATTTTGTAGTAACAGAATTTTAAAATTTCATATGTTGACAAGATTATTTCTTTAAATCGTTATAATATACATATATTGAACAACTTTACTCATTGAAACTAAAGATGATAAAAAAAACCATAGAAAATAATAACACTACTTATATTTTTCCCGCATACCCCATATCCCGCAATAATGAATGTACTACCAATCATTCTTTCAGAACGAAAGCGTAATAACTAATCTGAAAAAATGCCCAAAACACTAAAGATACATGTTCAGACAAGATTAAATATTAACAATCTTGCTTAATTACTTTCGTTCAATTGGTACCCGCTAATTTCGGATATCAACAACCCATTTCTACTCAAAACCATTTTTTTAAACAGTTGTTTAATTTCACCCTGCTTTGGATAGCAGGAAAGAAGGGAGAGGGAAACTTTCGTTGATATGATTCTACTTTTTTTTTCGACCTTTTACGCACCTTCCTAACTCATTATTTCAAAAGCTAACGCCAAACTGCGTAAATAGGCTGTGAATAAAAGATTGCAGTATTTGATGGTCCAGCAGACAAGGAAGAAAGGGATTTGCTCGTTTGAGTACGTGACTACTTTCAATTCGGCGTGGGTAGTCAGACCTTGATGGTTGTCTGAGGGAAGAATCTAAGAGCACGGGTTCTCTTGTAAAAACTATAACAAAAAACAAACTGTTATCTTTATATGTACAAGAGCAAACCTTTCATTTTTTCCTGTATCGGACATCACGTCGGAAGAGGTAATGTTTGGAGGTTAATAATAGAGCACATTGCACCGTTCTTTCTCTGCACACGTCCAATATACAGGGGTAAGCCGTTGGTGCATAACCGTGACGTTCCATATCACAGATTCCGAAGCGTGAAAATCAATTAGAATGTATACAGTAATACTACCAAGGACATCACCATTCAGGTCAATGGGATCAGAACGCGAAACTTTAGTTAAGTTAACGTTTTTTTAAATCATAATTCTTTTTTATAAACTTCGGAATCAAATTGTGGGAATTTTTTGTTACAGTAAGAAACACGGACGGAAATTAAAACCGGAATGCATCAAATCAAGCGTGACCATTTCTAAGAATCTTTATCTGTATGTTCATAGTCTGTTTTATATTTAGCGATTCTTGGAAGAAAGGTGGATGCTTGATATTTTTTTTTAAAAAGTCTGTCAGAGTAAATCTATAATTTACGAATTGCTTGCATGTGTGTGAGAACAAAGAAACACTCGAGTTTGCGGAAAATAATATGTTTCACATAATTAAAAGAGAATTTTCCATTCGTTCCTTTCATGTTACCTCTCTCTAAAGAACAAATTTAAGAGTAATTTGAAAGTTGAGAACTTTTAACTTTTTCATGACGAAACAATAGACGTTTAATTTTTCTAATACGATCCCTTACGTAATCAACATCGTGAACGTAAGGATGTGTGCATGGTTTTTCAAGGCCAGATTTGAAACGAAAACAGGAAAAACGATTTATCTAAGACCATTTCTAATGGAATGGTTCCGGTTTGACTATCCAATTATGACATCTCGTAGAAATGTTCCTTATTATATTACTATTAAAAAAGATGGAGAAAAGGAAACAAATTACTCAATTTTCTAGATAATAGATAAATATAAACATATTATATATAATTATCACTAGGAGTTAAACTACATTTGAAACTACGTAACACATATAGAAGCAAATATTACATACTATATAGAAACAATTTAATCAACAGAAATGCATTTAAGTTAAATTAAGAGTATCAAAATATTTAGCAAAATCAAAGAAAAAATTAACTATTAAAGATTTATTTACGAAGTAATATATAATTATTCGCTCAACATTAGAAGAGAAAGCGCATTTTCTCCTTTATAAGCGAAATTTTCTTCGAAATGAAATATTTCAATGTAGATGGTTAAATATTCATTTTTATAGTTAAAAAATATCGATTTTTTTGCAAACCTTTCGTACAAATTTCTTAATATTTTCTTAAGAAACTAACATGAAATTTTTTTTAACCTTGATGTGTTTTTTTATATTTAATATGTAAGGCATATTCTCTCTCTTTCTCTGATGTAATATATTTACATTATTATTAATACTTGAATAATTATATTCATTAAAAATTGCACTATTTTAAAATAGAATGACAGAGAATTGAATTCAACAATTAGGAGCAGCTAAAAATACATTTTAGAAAAAGTGTAAAAATTATTTTATCTTGTAACTGTGAAAAATAACTGAAACCTACAATAGTAGTCCAATTATAATGAGTAGTTTTAGTTTGGTTTTATTAACATCACACTAGAAGTAACACGAGGTCTACTGGTGACGCATTTCATAATTTTGAACCTCGGTCAAATTACGAGGACGATATCTGAGTTGACATTCCCCTTCCAACTTTCACACCAAACCAATGGGAGAACTTTGGGCCCCGACAGGTTTAACTTGCATCAGCCCCGGCTACACGGCGGATCTTTTGTGCATCAAGGCTCAAACCCACGACTTGACGAAAACCACCGGCAGCGAGTCCGCGACCAGGACCACTAAGATACCGCGGCCACAATAAGATCTAATTAAACGCAGTAAAGTGTAAGTATAATTATCAATGCATTCGAGATGCAAAAACAGATTTTATAATTTTGAACACTAAATATTTGATTTTTTTTAAAAAAATAATCACTTTTAACATTACTAATGATTTTAGAAATAACCAGTCAAAAACTAGAAGCGAAATGTTAATTGAATATTTTCTTTCAGTTTAAACAATGTCAATGAAGCTTAATAATTCCAACGTAAAAATGACACATTCTGATTTAAAATTGTTAAAAGCCGTTCTTTTCGAATGTTGAAAACATTGCAGCAAACCAGCGAATCTAGCCTTCCCTGTAATGTGAGAAACAAAATTTTTTTATTGATATCAATACCAGAATCACGTTTCGCTGCGATTGGATACTTAACAGTAAAATGAAGAAGCAACATTCCATCTACGCAACTTGATGAACGAGATGCATATATGAAAAATCTATTTCCGAATCGATACGTGAGTCCCAGCTGTAACAAAGAAAGAATTGCAAATCTTTTTTTCTACTGTCTCCCACCAATCGCAAAGAGTCTCTTCCGTAGGGATTTCCGTAACTTAGCTTGTTTCATTTTTTTTAGGGTACGATTTCATAAGTAAGATCAATAAGAAAGCAGAGAATCCTTCCTACATATGGATAATTTTGAGAACTTCAGATACATACTTATTTTTCACTACGAAAATAAATTAACATAAACTATATAGTCTGTAGTTTTCCTTCAGTCAGTTTGAATAATGTAAAATAAATTTGAAGCGAAGAATATATTGTATGAGTGATGGAAAACTTCTCAAGAAAATCTCAAAATTATCAATTTAAACGTGGCTTTCTCTTCCTCGTGTAAGATAATTAACGTTAGGCAAATTTATTTGAAAACAAGTTATATAAAATATAATTATCATCACATAATACTTTTATAAGACCATTTTATTATACAATTTGAAATTAATTTATATTTACTTCCGTTTTTTTCTCCATTAACGGTATTCGTAGAAATGTTAAGTATTTGAAGTAAAACTTTATATAGCATCAGTTTTCAAATTTTTTACAGTAAAGAGCATTTTTTAGTGTAAATTTTCTGGAACTAGAAATAATAGGTACTCAAATGAATTTTAGAAAATCTATAATGCGTTTAATTCAATACAGATATGTTAATAAATAAAATGATTAATTTGCTTAACTGACATTGCACTAGGCTACACAGTGCTGTACTGAGATAAATGAAATATTAAGAAAGATAAAACCATTTTTAAAACCATTTTTATAAACAACCGAGGAAAAAAAACACATATAAAAAGAAAATATTTATATCGTATTAGAGGGTGAATCGATGTATTAAATTCAAGTGCATTGGCATTTCTTATGAAATGAATAAAGATAGTCATATTATAATGTTTGGAAATTGTTAACTTTAGGATTCAGAGAAAAATGTTACATAATAGCAGTGCTTAACTTCAGCGCTCTTGAACACTTTATATTGCTGCTGTAGCTGAGCGTTCATTCGCGAGTTCGTGAATAGTGTTGTTTCCGTCGAGTCATGGGTTCGAGTCCTGAGGCCAATAAAGACCCGCCGTGTAGTGGGGCTGATACACGTTAAATTTATTGAGGCTCTAAGTCCTCCCATTTGTGAGGTTTGGAAGTCTGGAAAGGGATATCAGCGCAGGTGTCATCCTGGTCATATGACCTAAGTTCAAAATTACGATATCCATCGCCAATAGTCCTCAAGTTGTTTCTAAGTGCGGCGATAATAAGCAGTCAATCGATCTTGAATCAATTATTTAAAAATTCCAGTTCCTAAAAAAGTATTTTTAATATTCCTTGACAAGGCTTTTGTAGTTCTTATACTACTCATTAGGTAACAAGAATTGGGATTTCTATCAATTTCCTTTGCCTTTAACTATTTTTTTTTCTTTGTTCTTGTCTGTGTTTATTTCTTTTCCTAATTCTCTAATTTTTAAATTAATAAGAACTACCTTCCTAATTAAAAGTCTTGGCAAAGATGAAACTTTGCCACATTAAATTTGTCAAATAAAACGAGATTAGAGTTTAGAGGTAATAATAAACAAATCCCTTTTCGATGTTCAGTGTGGTTTGAATGAGAATTTCGTAGTAATTTAATATTATAAAGCAAAATGTTGACTCGGTATTTACTTTATGCTCTGTTCTGTTAGTCAAGCTGTAGAACAATAAATGTAAATTATTGTAACTTCAGTTTTTACAGAAAATGTCAAGTATTTTTATTTGATTTTTAACTTAAAACATAGGAGAGTTAAGTCTCTTGTGGAAAAATAAAATTGAATTATCGACGCCATGCAGCTTAAGCAGCACAATTTAATTATTGATCTCTTTGAAAAGTTTAGCAAACCCCTTTGACCTTCACCGAAGAGCAGATGCTGGTAATTTATAAATTTAATTACCCGAGGAAAATAGTTTTCAATTGCGAAAGCTCACACTGAACGTAGTACTCTCTTATCATTAAGGAACAGAAAGTTCATCGACACAATGGAAGGACAGTTAAGACTTTGAAGATATTTAATTATATTTTATCTAAAATTAAATTCAAAGTCATTGTTATTTGGAGTGCAATTGCACTAATGGTTTCGATATTTAATAAAGACTATAAAAAGAAATAAAAAATAGGAATAATCAATAAGAACAATTTTATTACAACATGTAAAATTTTTTTTAAGAAAATCATTTTAACCAAGTATGTGAATAAATAATGAAAAAGTCGTGGGTGTTATTTAATCTAAAAAGTCAAAAAAAAAAAAAAAAAAAAAAAAAAAAAAAATTGTTTTGAAATATTCACCATTCCGCAACAATCGAAAATAAATATATTACGTAAAGTTAAAATACAATTGGGATTAGATAAAGGTTGAATTACATTCTATTATTATCATCAAACAATCTTGGTTTTAATAATTTTAAAGTTAACTTGAATATTATCATTCATTTGATATTTTTTAGAACACTTGTTTAAATTTGTATTATATTGTAACAAAATTCACGATTAAATATTTTATCAAGTTATCAAGATTTTGATTTCTTAAATTTACACTGCAAAAAATCGCAAATAAATAAAAAAAATATAAGTAAATAGACGTTGAATTTAAAGGTAAAAAATTTCAATGTACTCGGAATAAAAGTTTTGAAGACAAATCTTTACTCTGAGTTCAGGAAATATTATCATACCTTCTGAATACATTATGAATGTTTGTGAAGTGCAACTTGCTTTTGTATCGATCATCTGAGTATTTAGTTATATAGTTATTAAACGCTTTATTGAACTTCACGTAATGCAGGAAAAATAAAAATCGTAACAAAATCAATAAATGCAACATTGATTAAAATCAAGTATTCAAACTTGTTTTCTAGTAAAGAAAAGTCCCTTATCCTTTGATATTTTTGTAAACTCTACTTTTATATGAAACATTATTATTATTATTATTATTAGATTAATTCTGAAAATTGAAACATAATTATTTATATCACTAAGCTAAGTGTTTAAGCTATTTAGGAAAGAATAAAAAAATTAGATTTTTATTTGATTACTGTTAAAATGCAATGTATTTAAGCTAATTTAGTTTAATATTGTTACATTTATAATTTAGTTAAGTTTTTTAAACATTTTTTGTGCTGCACAATGATGTTTTTTCAAATGAGAGAGGAAAAAGGACACCTTTTTACATTTTCAAAAAATTAAATTCGATCCTTTTTGAAGACACTTGTGGCTGCGGTAGCCTAGCGGTCACAGTAGCGGACGGCGTGATTTTAAGCTAAATTTTGATCCATGTATATTTTCTTCTAAAATTATCCTTATCAAATAAATAATAATAAAACAATAAATTTTGTAACTGGATTGAAAGGAAACTTATACAGTTCAAATAAAAGTTTAATACAAAGTTTTGAAAATAACAGATTTAGCCACCTAAGGTGCGCTTTTTTTATAATTATTATTAAATTACTCGATTAAATATAAGAATTAATGTAAACGATGAAATATCGAAAGATGAACAATGGTAAACTTTTCCAATATTAAAATTAAAAGAAACTATAAATTATTAAATTGAATATTATATCAGGTACATGTTATTAAAATTAAAGCAAACATTAAATTAATAAAATATTATATCAGCTACATGTAATTAAAATTAAAGTGAACGATAAATTATTAAATAGAATATATTTAAGCTAAATGTGAATAAAATTGAAGCAAACGATAAAAAATTGAAAAGTGATCCGGTACACCAAAATTGATCCACCTAAAACAATAGCCCCTTGTTGGCTAATAAATTCAACTTTTAATGATAGTTTATTAATTTCGGCTATGTATTTTAGACGTTATTATAAGTAGCAAAAACTTCTATGTAGTATTTTACTCCTTATTTTTATTTTCGAGTTATTTCCCGCAGTATCATTTTTTATGATTCATTTAAAGCGATTATTTCCTAATAATATAATTCTTCTTTCAAGTCTCGAGAGCAGCGTTTTTTTTTTTTTTTTTTTTTTGTTCCCAAAAAAGTTTAATTATTCAAAATGAATATTGCCACGAAGCGTAAAAGCACCGATGGGGAGAGGGAAAGCGCACTCCCACGAAACGAGAGTTACCAGTTTCAAAACGCAATGCTGACAAAATTAAAATTTCTCGTTAATGCTTTGTTTAATTGTTTTCTTCTAAAACTTTCCAGAATAATTTTTATGTTTCCAGAGCAATGCTCTGGAATATGCTCATGTAATATATAAATTCATGTGTTCTCAACCAAGTGTATCTGCTCTTAGTCTGCTTATAAAACGCTTATATTCAGTTATATCTCTATTACGTGTTCAATGCAACCTGCTCCAATATTTATGTGACAATATTAGCGTAATGTAAGCATACCTCCGTGCTCCAGGCTCCACAGAAGCAATTACTATTAAAATACTTTCTTCAAATTCCTAATGCATTTTTATTTTCACAAGCGAAACACTAGAAGTGTTCAAAAATTTTGCCAATGTTAAACAACAAAAAGAATAAAAACAGACGATTCTGCTATAAAAATCTATTATTAAATTAAAATGAAAACAAGAATAAAAGTTATTAAATTAGACAATAATATTCTATTTGGATACCGAAATAAAATCAGACAAAAAAAATATCAAATTAAATATATCTTAGCAAAGCTAACTAAATGTAATTATTCTAATCATAATGTAATAAAATGTCAATATTTTGAACCTAACACCATATACCTATTATTTTATGCCTACGCATTTTTGTTGAAGCCATTTTCTCAAAACAACATGTTAGCACATAGTAAAAAATGAAACTGATAAATGATAGCAATTATATAAAAGCTTTGTATTGTAATATATCCTAAATATCTCTTTTAGTAATGTCTTCAGTTTATGTAACTCCGTTATAAATTTCCTGAAATATTTTTAAGACAGTTAAATAAAAAAAAGTACCTAATAATAAAAGTACCTTATATTTATAAAACCTTAAGACCCTGCGATATAGAAAAATTAACTGAAGACACTCTCAAAACGCCGATCATTGTGTTTCTAAGAAATTAATCCTACATAATAGAATCTAATACGACGAAAACAAAACAAAGAAGCCATTGAATCAGATAACAATCGAAAGATCATGTTCTAGACTTTAACAATCAAACGATCAAATGAAAAAAAGTGTCAGCAAATAAGTAGAGAGGTGACTGCACGCATTACACATACATCTAGCACAGTTAACTCTTTCCCTCTGTCAACATTAAGATAAGACCTGCATAATTCCTTTAACAGAAAAACCAAATTAATTTAGAGGGGGAAAAAACATCTCAGACACTTAATACTTAGAGAGATATCTGCTTTCTTAGGAAATGCATTTCTGCGTAATCGAATGACTCATATTTATTAAAAGGATTGGAGGGAGAAAGTGATGGGGTGGGAAAGTGACGATGAATAAAACTTGTTGGGCTGCTTTAGCCTGAGGTTCAGTCACTTTAAAGGAACTTGCAGCGCTGCTTTTCCGAACTAATCCAGGTCAAATTACAATATTTTCATTCTACCGTTAAGTATTTGCATATGCAATAAACGGTACGAAAAGTGACAAAATGAAAGAAACTTATGACTCTTCACATAAAAAGGAATAATGGAAATTTGAAATAGGGCGGTAATAGAGTATAAAATAAATGGTCCAATAACCTAGTTTATTATAAATGGGCTGGGTCATAGCCTGTGAGATCTGGTATTTTGCGAATATTTTATTTCATGCAATTGTCAAGAAATCATTTTGGAGAGGAAGGTATTTTTTATGCTATTCAATTATTCCATTGGGCGTAACTAGTCTTGAAATGTATCTTTAGGATTTTCTGCAAAAGCACGTAGAACATTGAGGTTTGCGAAACCACAAAAATACCTTTAATTACCTTTTTATAGATGTATTTATTCACAAAGAACTGAAATACCTCGGTTAAATTTCCCCATGTTTAATCTTGCATTGTGTGTGTGTGCAACACATTATCAACACTATACCGCAAATTACCTTATAAATCATAAGGATTATGGCATGAATTATGTTTATGACAAGTATTGTTGTAGACGATAGGAAAAAAATCAAAGGCTTCATTCTCAGAAGTGAAAGTATATCGTTGAATTAAGTGGTTCTGAATGAAAATATACATTTATACAAAACAAAAGCGCCACGCTCAGAGTAGGAACATTCACGTGCATTGAGATTCTGAATGTGAAAAAATTGAAGCTTATATTCAGGCTAAACTAACAAGAATAAAAACATTTCTTAGATACTAACTATATTTTATAATTTTGAAACAAAAATTAATTTCCGCCTTTGGTGTTTCGCATACTCATCCAAAATTATTAAGTATATTTTTTAGGATTGTTAAGTGAAAAGAAACGAAAATGCAATATGCATACAGAACTAATAAAATTGTTTTAACTCAGTGTTGTTTGTTGAAAATATCGAAAGACTTATTATAAATTACACATAAAAAAATAAACTTAAGGATGAAATATGCTGCTTTAATACGCCAAATACTTTACAGTCACAGCATGATTACAATAAACTTATGAATTAAATGTGAAAATATAAGGAAATTGCATTTTTGAACTATTAAAAGGGAATCAAATAGTTTTAAAGGCGTTATATGAAGAACCGACATGAAACTTTAAAATAACTAACATAAAACTATAAGTAAAGATTATACAAAAAATTTCAGAAGCAAATTATTTACCTTATATTTGTATATTTATATTAATAAGCTTAATAAGAGAAAGATTGAAGACACCCACAAACACACACACAGATATATATATATATATATATATATATATATATATATATATATATATATATATATATATATATATATATAAGCTGGAACAGATTTATATAACAATTTAATGTTTTTAATTCTATCATGCTGCTTTTAAATATTCATTTCACAAAGAAAGAGAATTAAATCTCTTAGTATATATACGTAAAGGAAATAATCATTGCTATAAGACTTGTTTACGCAATTTTCGAGCTCACAAAGAATCCTAGAAAAAGACCCCTTGTTTTGCGAAAAGAATCCGTACTTATTCACTTTAGAAAGTGATAGAGACCCACTTCCCTAACGTGTCTACTACAAAGAGCTTTCAATCAGAATACGTTTCGAACGTGTGGATAAATAAAGAAGCTATCTCGTTGCAAGCGAATTCACAGGAAATCGTTGAAGTCGGTATTGTTGAGTTATTAATAACGGAAAAGTCATTGCCCTTGTTGCAAGAAACCAGAGTTTTTAAGACGAGACGATTGTTATGCAGAGTAATTGATAGCCCGATTACTGAGTGAAGGCAAAATCTTAGTATGAACACAATGTAAATGTTATAGCGAACATAGTGGTACTTTTTTCTGTATTTTTGTGCGTACGTGCTTCGTTTCGAGTTTTATTTTAGTTTGATATTGCATCACATTATCTAATTTTATTCTTTTGTGTAAAGGGAGATTGTATTCTTGCTGTTACAATAAGTTTAGTATTTCTTTCTTAAATTTAAAAAATGCCTAGCGTTCACAATAATTAAAAGAAAATAGCAGCATTTTATAAGAATTTTTCCGTTACCAAAGCAAATGATTCCTTTCATTCGGCAATCTTTCAAAATGCATAAATATTTATAACGATGATGTACTTCGTATCTTTGCTAGTTAACAATTATTTCTAATTTTATTACACAATTGAATTATGCTGTTATTGCATTTTTAGCTAAGTTGTCGAAACAAAAGACACAATTATTTATTAATATTCTTTATGCAGGTTTAGTTTCTTATTTATTACAGAATTAAGGTACAATATATGATATAAATTTATTACAATTAAAAAATTCCGATCAGTGTAATTATTTACGTAATGTTATAAAAAATAAATTTGAATCAATTTTTGGATAAATAGTTTTATTACTGATTAACGAATCAATCAAAAAATGTACTAATGAATTTTTAAAAAATAAGATATAAAACAAGTTACATGTAATTTCTTGAATAAACCACGATAAATGTGATTTAATTTAACTCAGAAAATGAAAACTATACTGAATAAGGATAGGAAGCAGAATAATAATGCATAAAAATATAAAGAACAACTAAAGTACTATTGCAGTTTAACAATTTAGATTTCCTTTCAAACATAATATTTACAATGTATATTATTAATAGATTTTTAATCTTTTGTGGTAGAGCTGATTTATATTAAATACAAGCATTATCTTTGTTGTAGAGATTAATTCCACAAAAGAGTTACTTGGATAAGTAAGATTTGTTGATATACAGTACCGAATCTTATCTTTGTGTCCCTAAAAATTCTATTTTTTAAAATATTTATGATTTTAAGAAATCATTGCGAAATGAAAATTTTATGTTTGATTAAAGTATTCAAAATATGTTTAGTTAGTAACTTTAACAAATTACATAGATTATATATAAAACAAAATTATGACATTGTGAAAGCGCAAGCAGTTCAATAATGAGTTTTCAATTCACCATCTGAAAAGTTAGAAAAATAGAACGACTGTTTTTAACGAACTCGCTTCTCTTTCATACAGATATCATTCATAAATAACAATGAACATTTATTTACAATGTCAAATAGTCTGCGTTGAATTTATGCTATTTATTTTCATTTAAAATCTCTTTCGAATTAAATAAAATTGTTTTGAATCTTAAGGGAAGAGAATTTTGAAATTGGGCTTCGTTGATAGAAGGAAGCAATATGCATTTAAGAATTTGAAGTGTAGAGAGTAGTCTTCATTTAAAGAAAATTAAGATTTCCAAAAATTAACAGAAGCAAATATTACGGAGGGTAAGGCAATGTAAAAAAACTAAAAAAAATTATATGCAAGCTTTTGCGAAGAATAGATTTAGCCAACTAAGGTGCACTTTTTTATAATTATTATTAAATTACTATATTAAATATAAAAATTAAAGCAAACAATGAAATATCGAGAAATGGACAATAGTAAACTTTTCGGATATTAAAATTGAAGGAAATGATAAATTATTAAATTGAATATATTTAAGCTAAATGTAAATAAAATTGAAGCAAACGATAAAAAATTGAAAAGTGATCTGATACTCCAAAAGTGATCCAACTAAAACAATAGCCCTTTGGATGGCTAGCAAATAAAATCCATGCAAAGGATGAATATATTGTGAAATAAATTTTCAACTCAGCTTAAAAATTAATAATAGCGTTTAAAATACTCTAACGCACTTTAACTGAGGAATCGAATTTCATAAAATACTCTAATTTGTTGCAATTTTTAGACCTTAACTACATTTATGCATAATTGAAACTTCCCAGCATTATTACCTTAATTATTCGTCATACTTTCATTCCATTAAAATATGACTTTAATAAATATATTTTACTCAAATGAGCTCATTAATGAATAAACATTTTTTTTTTCAAATTGAATAACAATCCCTTTCACAGGAAAGAAAAACCTACCGCGTTAATTTAAATATGCAAATACCTGAGCTTATGACAGGCCCATTATTGCACCATTACATTTTCTGCATGCAAAGCATCAATTAGATGTAACTGTTGCGGTGTGTAGTTTATCATTTTTTTATAATCGTAAGAGAAGATGCTTCTCATAGTCACGAAAAGGGTATCAGTGAGTTTCGGAAAGGTTAAATTATTTAACCACATAGAAAAGACAGAAAATAACTAAGAACGTCACTTCAAACTTGTTTGAACTATTTAAGTTATGTCTGATGAATGAAAGAAAGGAATTGCATTAAATATACAGAATAAACAAGGCACCAAGATCCAACACGATATATTACAAAAAGAATTCTTCGAAAAATTCGCTTTATCGATTCAATGTTCATTATCTGTTCGTGATCATGAGTGATAATTCTTAATTTACTTCATAAGCAAAACTCCCCCTCCCCTTTTCCCTTATATTCAGTTCTAAAATGATTGAGTTATTAAATTCAAAGATTTTTCGATACTTATGAGGAGGATTGTAACATTTTCAATAGAAAAACTACAAAAAGTAATATATATTTTTAAATATCTTTTCCCGGAACCCCCCTCCCCCAAACACTAGGTGATGGGTAAATGTTTTGCCCGCATGTAAGGGATTTTTGCGAATGATTTCACTTTTTCTCCTGTGATTTTGTCAAATTTCTTATTAATAAGGTCTAATTGAATTAATGCTATTAGTTTATTTTGATGCATTTTTTAGAATGAAAATTATGGGTTGAGTCAATTTTTAACCTAGCATTATAATTTTGGTGATTTATAATAACTAAATCTCTAAACTTTAATTTAATTATATCGTTCATAAGGTTTAGAATAAGGTACAAGATTTAGAAAAAAACTGAAAATGTATATTATGCAACATCTCGTATGTTATATTTATTCAGTACCCATCACATTATTACATTACATCCATTTCATTATTTATGCAAAATGTGCTAAGAAAACATAAAATATTTCAATTTTTTTACTTTCTATTTTTGTAGTTTAATTCATTTATCGATTTCTCTATTTTTCCCTCGTTAAATGACCCTTTATTTTGTTGTTGTTTTGAATTACTTGTAATCAAGAAAACTTGAAACCAACACATGCAGTTTAATAGAGTTACCAATTCATAAATTAATTAAAGTTTATTTTTTTAGTTAAAATAATAAAGAAAAATTCAAGAAACATATTTTTTCAAAATAAGATGTCGTTTCTATCGAAATTCCTTTTGAGGCGACAAGAAATAAACAAACAAACAAACAAAAAAAAAAAAAAAAAAAAAAAAAAAAAAAAAAAAAAAAAAAAAAAGAAACTGAAATCTCTTCATGAAATTCAATACAATTTGTTTTAACGACTGTTTAAAAGTATAGATAAAATTACGTTATTTTTTCAAACGGATTTAAATTGTTCGTGTGATGTACAAAGTTTTGGATAGTTTTTTTTATATAAAATTTAAAATTTAAACTTAAATTTAAATATAAAATAAGGAATATATCACATAGAGGTTTAAATTGCCATATTAATGAAATAAATCTATTAAAAACATTGTAACGCATTTTTTTTCTCAAAAAACATTGTAAATATCTTCTTGGTTGTGATATTTTTAAATAATTTATCAAAACTCCACTTATGATACTTTTTTAAAGAAAAATAAAAAAATATAATAAAATATTTTGGCCTTCAAGTAAAATTTGAGTAACTAGGAGCATTTTGAAAAAAAAAATATCCATTGTTATCAGAAAGAAAAGCCTTTGAAAACTACTTCACCATTAACATAAAAAATACACTTAATAACTGAAAAATATCCCGATTTGATCATTATTGTTGCTAATAATAGAGAATTACATAAAGTAATTTTTTTAATAAAAAAAAAGAATTTTTCTCAAAAGTTTGCCTTTTTCGGGAAGTGTCCCCTTTGATTAATCATTTTTTTAATATTCGCAAATATTGATTCAATTTTAAAAGGAACACATACGATAGAATATTGAAAGTCCTTAATTAGTAACTGAATAGAAAATCTTTGGTATGATAATGGAAATAAATTTTTGAGAGAAGTGAACCTCTTTAAAATATTATACTTTGTTTTCTTTGGTCAGAAATGCAATTCTCTAGATAGAAATACTTCAATCTGGGCTATCTCTAATTAAGAAAGATCCATTTACTTAACATATCTCGGAGTTTTATTTCAATTTTACTAAAACCTACGGTATAGTCAAGGAAACATTTTTGAAGAGTACACGTTGAAGATAATATACTTTGTATTCTCTCCATTGCAATTCTGTGTACAGAAATACGCCAATCTGGATAATCTGTATCTAACAAAGATTCAGTTGTTTACGTATCTTACGTATCTCAATTAAATGTAAAAGCTCTCATTTTGTATAAGAAATTTGAGCTTTTAAATATCTCTCTGACTCAGAAACAGCCAAAGTAATTATGGAAGGCTTGGTAATGCAAAATAATTCTGTAAATCTCGTAAGCAACCAGACACAAAAGCTGCAGATCATTGTTTAGTTTTGCTAGAGAAAGTGAATTTTATTGTGGAATTGGGCAGTTGGCCAAACACAGCGTGACGTTGAGGGTTAAACAAAGTAATTACAAACTGTTGGGTCTTCAAGTTTGTGATCTGTGTTTACAGTGAAGATAGATCGCAAGATTATAACAATGTTGGCAATTTTAAGAATTGATAAACGACCATTCAACTTCGGAATCAATGCGATAATGATGAATTTTTACAATGTTTATGAATTAAGTTGATGTAAATGACTTTATCATTTAAAACGCTTGATGTTTGATAAATAATTTACTTTTATAGAAAAATTGAGAAAAACCGTGATTTTTTTTAAAGTAAAAATGATGGAATTATGAAGAATTTGTCACACATATAACTGGATCATTGCGCGAAGTAATATGATGAATAAATAAAGACAGAATAATCATTGATAAAAAGTTCAGATTTCGAAATTTTATGGCTATTGTCACAGTGAAATATCTAATACTTTATTTTTTATCGTTACAATATAGACATTAAAAATTGTGATTCTTAGAATAAATAAACATCAAAATGAAAACTTTTAAAGGGACTTATTTTAAAAATGAAACAAAAATACAACATAGTACAAATAGGTGCTCAATATATATATATATATATTTATATATATGTGTGTGTGTGTGTGTATAATTATGAAGAAGGAACCAAAATGGTAAAAATATTGAGTCATTAAACAATTTTTATTTAACTCTCACTGACTTTTTTGAAGGTCACAAAATGTTTAAGAGTACACGTTATAATTTGAATATTTTTTTTATTTATGCATTTAAGCATTAGGTTTAAGCATCCATATAGTATATTTATTCAAGAAAATTATTTTGCATTAAAATTCAAATGCATCGTTGACATAATTTTAAAAATGAAAATTTTAAAAGAAATTTAGAAATATTTCAAAACCCTACTCCTCCTGTACATATTAATATGAAATTTTTCAAAAACTTTTCTTCAGGATGCTTAAAGCAGTTTAGAGATAAATTTTGTAATAGTTACTTAGTTTCGGAGAGGAAAAAAATAAAATGTTGATAAGCATACTAAAATTCAGCAAAAGCACTGATATCCATTAAATTTTAATTTTTTTTTAAAACAATTATTCATTTTTTTTTTGTAAAATTGATACCAAATTTTGTTGTATGTGTTATATATAACACACAGGGGAAAAATGGAAGTGATTGGAAAATATTTATGGAAGGAGTAGCATTTAAATGCATTGATGTGCAACGGAAAAAAAACACCAACTGAAAAAACCCTTTTAAAAATTATAACTCCATAAAAAAAAGTATTATATGCTTCAATTACCTTAAAATGACATTTTATATCAATAGCTATGCGTTTTTCTCGGAAGTAATGGCATTTTCTTATGATTTCAGAACACATTTTCATAATTGATCACATTTTTTACTGTATTAATTACAATTGACTAAGAGGAAAAATGACAAGAAAAAAAAATAATGATTACAAATAAAACCTCTTTTAAAATTTTCTGCTTCATATAATATCAAAATATTATATTTGTATGAAAATATATGAAGAATAAGAACACAAGCTATAAAATAATTAATATTAATTATCTTAATTTAAACAATCTTAATTTAAACAATATGCATGCACATATTTTACAAAGAAAAATTACGTCACAAATTTACTATTAATACCTCAAAAGTATCCTACCCTATATGTCACACATTCTGTTTCCATAAATTAATGTTTTTCTTTTAAAAATTGCTCTCTTTATCAGTTTAAGCGTTGGTATTTCGTGTTTTTTCGTATCACTCCAAACAATTTTTTTTCGGGATCCCAGCACTACACCAAGAACATGCGTGCATTTTCCAAAATGTATACACACAGCTTTATGGGTATCTTTGACATTTCTTAAAATCTCTTTGTTGAATTTACAAATGGCTTCTATTACTCCATATTTCTTTGTGCACAAATATCACTTTTGGATACTGCGACCAAATCACGTCATGCAGTGTTCCACAGTTGATACATTTTTCTAAAAGTTCATTAGAGACAAGCCGATAGTAAATAAGAAGTGTGGCTAGTAAATAATGAGACTGATGCTGGAAAACATTTTATTTTTATCTCATACATATTTACTTATTATCACCTTCAATATACATCCCTTCTTTATCCCAACAACGCTCCATACGCATTTTCTGTTGTTCGAAACAATGCTAGAAGTCTTCTTCTGTCAGTTTCTTCAGGATGCGTATCGTTTCTCTTTCACAGCTTCAACGGACTACAGATAGAAGTTGCATGCCTCAAGATCCGGCGAATAAGGCGGATGGCCTAATACTGGGATGCTGTATTTTTCTAGAAACCTCTTGACAGACAATGTGGAATGAGCCGGCACACTGTCTTGGAGGAAAGTTTTGCCGTACGGATTCTATCTCAATTCCTACAGTCTTGGAAATCGCACGAATACTTAACCGATTGTCAGATCTAAATAGATTACTGATTTTTTCGATATTGTCTTCCATTTTTGGCCAGGGAGGGTGATCCAGGCGTGAATTATCTTCAAAGTTTTCTCGGTCGTCTTGTAAACGCATAAAATACTCAAAAATACGTGGAAGCGATAAGCATTCATTGCCATATACTTCTTTCAATAAATTATAATTTTCAGTAGCAGTTTTCCCAAACTTCATATAAAATTTCACAACGATACATTGCTCATTATTCAGGCGAAACAACAACAACAAAAAAAAAAAAAAAAAAAAAAAACTAATGCGAACGAAGGTTACGGATATAAGGATTTGTTTACAGAAACGAGAGGCACTGCATTTGAAAGAGAAGGCGTCAAGCTAAACATCAGACGGTCGCTGGCGTTTGGCGCATGAGTTCCTCCGTAGCAGCGTCAGTATCGTTATTTAATAGCCAAACCTCAAAGGAAGAATGTGAGGCAAAAAAGCTCTCTTTTATTGGGGCTCTCATATGTAGTTCGTGAGAACTTGAGTTTTTTCCCTTTGATATAACATATTGGTAAATACACCATTAACTATTGAAGGTTGAGTATTTTATCAGTCGAAATGCTGCAATGAAATGTGGAGTAAATTGCTCTTTTCAAAAGCGCATCATCTTTGTTTTTTAATATGGTTATTTGATAAAATTGAGTTAATTTCTTTATAGTCGTCTCTTTCAAAGTGTCATTGCTTTTACCACCTAAAAATGCCTCGAGCTGTTGAATTTCTGACAGCATTCCGTAGAGCAGTGCCCAATCTTTTACAAACATGGTTTATACATTCCTTTTTTATTTTAATTCTAATTACATAAACATTTCTTTCAGATAGATATTTAAAAGTTTTGTATTCCCCATCAGACAATAATGCGGAGTAACGAAATCCCAATGACTGCGATCTTTCCCTCACTATCATTGCTGCCACCATTTCCATTTAACCCGATAAACCGACGTGATAGATATCACACTCATTATTGTGCTCTTTAAACCACATATTCAAATTCTACACCAGACTCATCAAGTTCTCATTTTGCAATAGAACAATGATAGCGTACGTTATAAATAGCTTCAAAGGCAATGGCATAGCCTCTAAGTATATCTACAGCACAACCAATGCCAATCAAAGATGTATAACCCCGTGTGAGTCAACTACCACCAAAAGAAACGCTTAAGTCGTCGACAAAAGGGACATCAACAAGTGCATCGTATACATTCCGTACTTCACTGTTTACTTCTCTTAGTATAGTCTTTACCACAACACCATAGGCGTTATCAAGAAATTTTGTACATTTTCTGTATATCCCCGAAATACAAAAGAAAGACATTTATGGTCATACAAAATTTTCCAATTGCCGAATAGCCTTTTCCTGTGTTCCAGAATGCTTACGTGACCCAAATCGATATCAGGAATAGTATTTGTCTGTCTTTTATTTTATGTTTCTACTGCACAAAATTTTGAAACATAAGAATTACATATTAAATTTAAAGTGTAAGAAAATCCAAACATTTTCCCATGTTCCAGCTTTAAAGTTTTTTTTGTCGCATTCCGGGCATTTCAGTTTGTCAAACAGTTAACTGAATAATAGAAGGTTTCCAATTAAGAAATTTTTCTAGCATCGGAACATTCGGTCTTTTTAACATTTAATAACTTTTTAGTTCTGATAATAGGAACTTCAATTTTTTTCTTCTGTGGCATCAACTATATACTCGATATCACTAAACTAACGTTTACTAATCATTTGTTTAGAATGATATCGCAGTTTTACGCAAGGGATTTCAATGTGAAATCTTTAAGTAAAACATTATAGTTATGATTGAAACAAAATAAATTTAGTTTTCGAAAGGTTTTAATAAAAAATACCTTAAGGTTATTAACATCGCTAAAAAAAGGAGCTCAGTCAAGTCATAAAGTTTTTTTGTTCACATTTTTCAATTTCGCTTTTCAAACTTATCGTTCTCGTATATACAAAAGTAATATATCAATTGAAAGATATTATTCAAAAAATATCACTAAGTAAAAATTTAAAAAATCGATTTTTTAGTTATCTCTGAGGTAACGAGTCCCCTTAAGAAGGAAAGAACATTAATAATAAGAAGAATACATTTCACTCCCGTATCATTAAGTTAATAAGATGAGAAATTATTTTCCGAGATTTTGGAAACAAATTGCTGCAGATTTCAGAAAGTTCACATACCATTATTTTTTTAACAAGAGATTAAATTTTACAATATTTTCAATGTTAAAAACCTTATAACAAATTGCAAAACGAGAGATAGAAAAAAAAAACCTTTGTCGAAAAGAAAGATTACACTCTCATTGTCGTCAAATAAAGTTTCCTCATTATTTGAGAATCTGTTTCTTAAGAATGATCAATCCTCATGAAAATTTAACTCGGAACAGAAAAAAGGTAAAGAAAAACCTTTAAAGTATTCAGTGAGTGAAAAAGTACGTGAAGTACTGAACGAATGCGTCTTTTTAATGTCAAAGAATCCAAACAAATGACACAAGTAGCTCGGATAGAAATACGGTGAAGAAAAAGGAGTTTAAATCAAGGGCAAATAAGTTACTTTAACTCTTTTGTTGTTTAACGCAGGATTTTTATACAATAGTGGATTGAAAAATTTTAAATTTATTTCGTTAATAACAAATTCTGTATTACAAGACTTTCTATACGTATTGAATCAGCGTTGACGTTATGGGTATACTCGTATATCAATTTATTTTGAGATTTAGGATCGATTTAATTAATCTGGAAAATTTTCCTTCCTGTTATAGAACTGGAGTAAATTTCTTCCCATTTTTCTTTTTGGGACATTTCTTCTCTGTCTAATTTTAATATATCAGTTGCAGAATGTCTCCAAGCACTCATACATTGAGTAGCTATTAAAATTTGGCTCGAGTAAATAGGAGATTTTTTGGGGAATAGATATTAAACTTTATATTTATTTATAACTGCATATAAAATAAGTGAGATAAAACTTTTTTAGCTTAATTATTTACGGATTAGCATTTATATTTCGGGCGTAATATAATTATGAAAACTGCACAAATTGGGAAATTTTATTTAAATTATAACATAGCTGCAATAATCAACAGTTTTGAATAAGTCACAATTCAATCAGTAATCTATTGACTAGTATTACAGGAATTACTCTGAAAGAGATGCTCAAAGGATGGGAGTATTTTACTTGTATTTTGGTTTATGAAAATAATGAGGATCTATTTTACATTTTTTAAATTTACATAAAGCTCTGGCTTAATATTTTATAACTAAATATTTTTTGCAAAATAACTAATTAAATTTTAAATTCAGGCACTTAATTCATAAAAATTACAATGTGTGTGTGACTTATCTTTTATATTAATTTTCATACATACTAATATTTGTATGTTTTTAATTTCATGCTTAATGAATTTAATATCACGTAAAAAAAAATCAAATTTAGAGCTTAAAAGTTATTGCTAAAAAGCAAAAAAATCTTCAATCCTTGTATTTTCTACTCACGTGATTTCTAATGTTGATTTAAAAAGAGGGATTAAAAATTTTGGTTCAAAAATAATTATTAACCATGTATTTATTTTAAAGTTATTCAAAAGATTCTACTTCTACTATCTTAATCTTACTGCCTTAATTTTAAATTCAGTACATGGTGAATTCTGAATTTAAAACGTTTCTGAAGGATATTCCGTAAAAGTGGCGGAACTTACTTGAATGTCAAGAGAAAAAGAAGGGGAGTTGGTCGGAGTGACCTTCTTCAATCTTCGGGTTCTTTCTCCCCCCGGAAAACAAAAAAGAAAGCCGGATGGCGGGATCGATTGCCGCATCCACTCGATGCCAGAAGAGTTACGTGATCCCCATGTCCGAATGCGATATCTGCTTTTCCACTTACACACCTTTGGCCCTTATGAAAATGGGGACTATTACGTCAAAAGCGAGTTCATTGCTTCTTGATGAATCGTTTACTAAGTGAGGTTACGTTGGGAAACACATTTACCACATTTAAGGGGAAATCGATTCATTATACCAAAGACATTAGGGCATCAATTATCTCTTAAGTTATAGAATCCCAAAAGTATGTCATTTTGATTATTAGTATCATAGTTTACTAGAAAGCGCATAAGAAGTACGTGATGATATAAGTTAATTTTTGAGACAAAACATAGTTTCATGCATATTTATGAGAACCTTCATCATCATTTAAATAACTTTTATAGCGTGGGACAGGCTGAACTGGATTGATAAATGTTTCTGTGTATGTGTGCGAAATTCTGTTCATTGCTTTTCGATTAACTGTTCATTTATGTGAGGTTACGCAAGAAAACACGCTTTACCGTATTGGGAAGGAGGATTCATTATGCACAAAATCATTCTGCATCAATCATCTCTTAATTTATAGAACATCGAAATAATACCTTCATAAGTATACTATCATGGTTTATCAGAAATTATTTCTGGAGAAGGACTCAATGTTTATTAGGTTTTAAGGGAAAATATTAAATCATGCTTGTGTTATAAGGGTATTAATTAACATTTAAATAAGTTTGAAACAATGAAATAGTTATATTTGGATTGATAAAAAATCGTATTAAGCTTTAACACGTGGGAAGAATTGCAAAGTGTCGATAATTCCATGAAATATTAAAATTAATTAAACATTAATTATTCACCAATTAATATGTAGAATGCTGAAATTTGTAAAATTATCGTAATTTTCTTTTAATAAACAACTTACAAAATAAAAAATGACTTTTAAACTTTCAAAGCTGAAAATTGTTTTAAACAAATTTGTAAAGGGCTCCATTATTATTTATGAATATTTTACGAAACAAAATATTTTTTGTTAGACTGATAGACATTTGCATGAACAGTTTTTTTATGAGAATATTATATAGATTCTAAAACTACTTGTATCATTAAAAAGTATGAAGAAAATATTTGGAACCCATTTTACTATACTAAAGTACTTTAACCTGATAATAAATAATATAAATACTTGTCTATTCAAAACTGTATATTAAAGTACTTTTACAACTATCGTTTTATGCAAACAAATTGTGCTAATAAATAAATAATTAAAACTTTTCATAAATATTTTCGAGGGGTTGAATTTTCAATTGTTTAAATAATTTTGCTCCAAAATATCTATACATAATAAAAGGAGTTTACTTGCATTTCATTTTCAAAAACTTTTTATTGTGAAATGTATTCGTACACAAGCATACTACATATATGTTCTTCATGAATGTACGAGAAAATTTTTAAAGTCATTTGTACAGCATGGTGTGGTTCAATAAGTACTTTGACATAAAGTTTTTAAATTGTAGTATGGTTTTTTTTATAAGAACATAAAATGATATACATTGAGTTATCGTAAACAAAATATTTTTCTAACATCATTTAACAATATTTCAAGAGTAGAAAAACCATAACGGATCGTTATCGTTAAACGGATTATTTTAAATGCGATTTTCGTAATGAGATTATTTTTATTGGATTAGGATGCAAAAAAGAACATATTGAAAGAACAGATTCTATATCAAGTTCTCTGTTGTTTGGTGGGTGGAAAAAGAATTTTGAAAGCTTCCCTTTAAATCAACTTTGGGAATTATTTAAAAAACACTTCTTTGAAAAATTATAATAAGTTCTCAAACATGTGTTTAATGAATATTTCCTTTTCTCTTAAGTAGGGATTTTGAAGAGATTCTTTTAAAAATTATAGCGAGAATCACAAATTTTAACTACAGGAATAAATGAACTGATCAATCGTTTTATGCACATTATATTACTTTGTTTAAATTGCATGTTTATTATTTGTGATTATTAAATTTATGTGTGAGTGTTTTTCTAAAATTTAAGCGTTTGTACCATTTCAAGTAAGAGTGTTGTACGAAGAAATAGTGTATACCATATTCTAGAAGTTAAATTTCATACAGTAGTATGTATAGAATTATTGATATGTTATTATTTTAGTAACACTAATTATTAACTGACAAATATTATTTGTTAGGTCTAATTAATATATCGAATATTTTTTTGCCAAAGGAATTTCATGAATTGAACGATAAAAGTATTAAGAAATCAATTTGTAGAAAAATCTTACAAGATATTTTTATCGCCTTTTACATCACTATCAGTAACTAAATTGCTTTATATTACTCTATAAACAAGTCATTACAAATTATTTAGGTTAATACAAACTTTAAATTGCTAGTTTAAAAATAATTCATTTGATATTACAATATTGATTCAGAGATACGCGTTGAACTTCTAAGAAAATACTAGAATAAGTTGCCTTGGATTTAACTTTTCATAAAACTCAAGAAACAATTATTGCTTTGAGAAAAAGTCGTTAGGAGAAAACAATTATTTTCTAAATGAATAATCAGAAGTAAAAAAAAAGCAATTACGCGAATAGCGGAAACGTATAGACTAATAAGAAATAAAACCTTAATTAGCTGGCTTATTTTCATTGTCTGTTAACCTGTGCTGAAATTTAAAAATAATAAGACCAGTAAAACTAGAATCATAGAAAGGGGTCAATCTAGACTTAACCAGTTAACCTTAAACTCTTTTTTTAATAACAATAAAGCAGATCATACATTTAAATTGACAATAGGAAAGATATTATACGCAATGTGATTAAATTGTTTATTAAGGAAATAAAATCAAAAGAAAGTGCAAATAAAATCTGCGTAGGAATTAATTTAAATTTACATTTCATTACTTATAACAATAAAACAAAACCCATCTTAGTTTTCCCATCAAAAATTGAGAGTAATAAGAATATATTGATATAAAGCTGAATCGTCTTGACTAAAATAACAATTTTATATTTTCCTAACATAACACCACTTTATTTTTAATGAACATGCAATCATGCAGTTACAAAATAATTTTTTGGAAAATATTTAACATTAGATCGATTTTTTAATACGTGTGTTTGAACTCTCGTTACACGCATTTTTAAAGTACTACTATACATTGTGATTAAAATTTTAAAATTGATAAGAGTTAAATCATTGATAATGTTTCATTGAATAGATTATACATGATAGAATAACTTAATTTTATTTAAGATGTAACTAGGTTCTTACTGTTCAAATAATTTAAATCTAACAGAAATTTTTTGAAGAAAACACTAATTTGCGCGAAAACACCGGAAAAATTTTAAATATTCAACCATGCAGAATGGAATATTAAGCGTTATATAACTAAGGTAATTGAGTTCGTATTTATTTAATACCACAATAAGAGTCATGTTTACTCTCTTTTTTCTCTTTTGGGTAGACTCGCAGGCCTGTCTCAAACACTTCTGTCAGAAACTTCAGCATTTCATATTCATTATTTAAAAACCTCCTCTGCAATAAATTGAGAACTCATCGTCATCAATTATTTAAGACCTATTTTCACTAACAAGTCCAATTAAAATTAATAAGCAATCTATCATTAACAAGTAATAACAAATTGTTATGTTATTGTTGTTTCAATTTGTTTGGACATAATAATAGGAAGAGAGGAAAACTTTTATTTTTACTTTGGATAATTAGTGGTTCCCGAGTACAACACTTTGCCCTAATCAGCTAAAAAACTTAATTTTAATCAAGTTAATAAGTTCAGCGGAAAAAGATGCTTCCTGTTGCAGTATATTATTAATGTCTGGATTGTAAAAATTGCATTTGATGGGAAATTACTCATGAAAAGTTTTGTCATGTTCAGTATATTAATCCTTTCCGACGCTTATCTTACAGAATTATTTTAGGGAAACTAATTTGCATGATTATGATATATCTACTCTCATTTAACAATGCATTAATAGCAACTCTGAGAAGAGAGTGTTTTTCTTTTTCTTTTCTTCTTTTTTTTGAAATAAAACTCTTTACGGTAGAAGTCATTTCTCAATTTATTTACATTCAGAAACCAACTTTTAAAAAACGTTTCCTTTGAGACCAAATCTTCGAAGCTAAACAATTAGCAAGCGAGAGTTATTCTTTAAATTTTCTAATGCGTTTGGGGGATTTTAGAGAGATAGTTAAGATCATTGCTATTTTTTAATTTCTAAAAGAGAGGAATGGCTGAAAATAAATGTCTTGTCTTTTTAAATAAATCTTCAAAAGAATAGGACCAGTTAATACAGACATTGGTATCTGAAGTAAAAAGTTGAAGCTATTTATTCAAATAAGGAATTATTTGGAAATGTTGATTTAAAAGACGTAATAAAAAAAATCTGAAAAAAGTATTAATTCAATGATTTTTAAACATATATTGAGAATAAAACTGATAATTTATTTTTATTATATATGTTTAATACCTCTCAATATTTGTAAATTTCCGATATAGTAAACATTTAGTTATTCAAACTCTGTACCAGCGAAAAGTTCTTGTAAATGTATATCCATTTCTGCCTTAGAGACATTTTAAATAACTTACTGATAGAAATTCTAAGGAGGTATTTGTTTGACATTTTACATAAATTTGAATTTCAGTTATACTATATATTTTATTGAAATTTGGAAAATGTCAAAATTTCATCTATCTTAAAAACGTTTCATTCTAATTAGAGAAGTTGGTACTTTACCTCACGAAATGATACCGCTGTAACCTAATCGTCACGTCGCGGACTCATGGAAGGCGGTTTTGCGTCGAGTCACGGGTTGAAGCGTTGTGGCCACTAATGACCTGGTGTACAGCCAAAACTACAGCATGTTAAATCTGTCGAGGTTCTCCCCGTTGTCGTGGTGTGGAAGTTAGGAAAGAAGGTGTCAGCTCAGGTGTCTTCGTCACTTGACCGAGGTTCAAAATTACGAAGTACGTCACCAATAACCCTCGCGTTGCTTTTAGCGTGACGTTAATATAACCAAAACAAAACTCACGAAATTATGTAATTTTTAATTACTGTTTGAATTTAACTTGAATAAGCGAAATTTTGAAACGAAAATACGAATATAAACATATTTCTTTTTCTTATGTAATGTTCAGTATTTAAAGAAAAATTTAATTTTATCCTTCGTTGTTATTAACTTCGTTCAGAGAAACATATCGTAATAGTTTCTATCTAGAACATTATAAAGAGTAATAACTTTAGAGATGTTGTATTTCGTGAACATGAAAATGAGCAATTATGAACTATTATACTAAATACTTGGTGAAAAATATATCTGGGTTTTTGCATGATTGTTAAACTTCTAAGATAGCATTCTTGCTCGTACTTGTATTTCACGATCTTCAAATTTCCACCAAATGTAACAGAACTTCAAGTTATATTCATGTATATGATGCAACTAAAATATAAATAAAACTAAAGAAATTGCAACAAAATGTAAGGGACTGCAATGAGGATTTCAGATGATCAATAACCGATGACAAACAACGTAAGTTCATGAAATTCTTCAGGAGAAGAAACATAGGCACGCGTAATTGATGGAAAAAGAAAGGAGACAGATATTGCTAGTCAAGAATAGTCGCCTGTATCATTTATATTGGGAAAGTAAATCTGGTTTGCTTTTCTTTTCTTTCTCATATAAAAGTACAATTTTTTTTAAAAAAAATCATGGCGTTCAGACTTTTTGAAGTAAATAAAGCAACGAAAAGCAATAAACACAAGAAAAAAATCAAAAACTAAAGAAAAATCCATCATCAGGGGGCGCAATATTATATATTTCTCACGTTCCTTTGTTTCCGTTTCACGTCTTAAAACAACAAATAAGCATAGATAACACATTTAAAATTTTAGAATGTGCACCGTGGCATAAAAATACAACACTCGTATAAACATAAAACTTCTTTTTAAGTTTCATTTTGCTTTATGAAAACTATAAAAGTCTGGGGAGTATGATACAATCCTTCTCTCATCTTTTTCTTCTCATAGAAATGCATTGAAATATGTCAGAATCAAAATGAAATTGTAATATTTTTCAGGGAGTAAAAAGAGAGGTTTACTTTCACTTCGCTAGATTTCTTTTCTGTAGTAGATATATAGATTCACTTTATGTCTCTGAAGTTTAAGTCACGGAAAATCTAGCGCATGGCTATTTTCTCTCAGATATTTCTATCTTAAGAATATTTTCATGTTTTTTTTCACTACTTCAACAGCATTCTTTTGAAAACCAATAAAGTAGGTACCTTGTTGTAAATTTAAGGAAATAAATTGATACGCGCGTTTCAAGTAATAGTCCTATTGTTGATTTCGATATAACGTAAGCATCTGTTGAGAACAGATAAATGAAGGATATGTATTTCTGGGTGATAAAAACAATTCTTGTATTTTTGGAAATAAATTTTGGCACTGACTAAAAAAAGAAAAGAAAAAGAAAAAAAAAATGAACGTGTTATTCTTCTCAGGTTATCGAACACTTTTATAAGCCAGTAGTATTCAAAGTAAGGAAAAGTAAAGACTTCTTTCATGATTTTTTACAAGATTGTATACAATCGATTTTTTAAATTTTTGTGGGAATACGAATCATATTGTTACACATGTATTTTATAAGAATATAATACACACGTTATATGCCACTCACTTTTATTAATAAAATTTAGCAAAATACACACGAGGAAGATAATTTATGAATTTCTTCATTTCTTTTAAATCAAAACATATTGCATATATATATATATACCAATAACATAATTAACATTCACCTTATAATAACAACATCCAGAATTTGTTTTCATAGATTTAACAGAAATAAAAAAAACATCAATAAGTGTAAAAATTATCAGAATATAGAGTTTTATTACTAAAAATAACACAGCTATAGGCATTAATTGGATTCATGTTTAATGGAATTAATTTATCAATTTTATTTAGAAATTAATCGTTCATTAAATATAGACATAATTAGATGATTATTATCGTATATAAAACACTTTCACAACTAACCTTTTAATAAATTAGAAAATAACTGTAATGAATTCGGTAACACTCTATTTTGATTAGACTTTTCATTACTGGTACACGTAAAGTTGTTCAGGAAGGAAAGTACTTATGTAAATTAAAAATGACACGATAACTACTCTTTGTCTGTGGAACCTTAATTGTATCTATCAAAGTTTTACAACTTCGTAAACAATACTCCATAGCAATAAGAGGACTGTAGAGCTTAACATTAAATAAGACCTTGAAAAGACACGACGCATAAAAATGCACCAGAGATCAGAAACTTTTTTGTCTCTGGTCCGAGATTATTTTCTCAAAGTTTTGTTTTTCTTTTAAAATTCTGTTTTTTTCATTAAAAAATCAATTCTTTTCATCCCTATTATGTTACAAATACCTATTTTTACATCCCACTTAAACAATAAGAAAATCTATTTTCTCTAATATATAATAAGTAGCTCTTTACAAAAGTACAAATGTAGCAAGTGCAAAATTTACATCGCAATGAATATTTTAAAAAAAATACAGACATACTTCGAAATATAGAATGGAAGTTTGATGCGGGAATGGAATTTTTTGAATGTTTTTAAAAATTTAATGATTTATTTATAAAATTCCCTTAAAATAAATATATAGTATTAAATTTATTTCAAGAAACACAATCGAATTTTTAAAAAGCTTATTTAAGAGATACAAATAAAACAAAACGGCAAAGTTATTTTGAAACTAAGTATAAAAATTGAAATTGGCACAGCTAATTTCATTTTAACATGTGCTCACGTTTTTTTTTTTGTGTTAAGTTCCCAAAAAAGCAGACTTATTCAAAATTAATATTAATTAGAGTAATGTAAGCGCACTTCCGAGCCTCAGGCTCCTCAAAAGCAATTAATATCATGAAAAGAAAACCTTTCTCAAGTTCCTAATGCATTTTTTCCAGAAGCAAAACATTCTAAAGTACAAAAACGTTTCCAATGTTAACAACAAAAAGATTAAAAAGAGACGATGTGCCGTAAACATCAATTATAAAATTAAATATTAAAATGAGAGCAGACGATAAACTATTAAAGTCGACAATAATATTCTGTTCTGATATTGAAATAAAACCAGATGATAAAATAATAAATTAAATATATCTTAGCAATGTAAATATACCTTAAGCAAATTAAATGTAATTATTACAATCATAATGTATTATTATGTCAGTTTTGTGAATCTAGCAGAATGCATTCTTTATTTTATGCTCCCACATTTTTGTTGATGCCATTTTTTCAAAATAACAATATGTTTCGCATATTAACGTAGTAAATATAAGGATATCTAAGTAAACGATACATTTCAACTGACAAAATATCTATAGATACATTTAAATTGAAGTAAATCTTAAATAAACCCTTATAAAATTTCATTCGTTTTACGTTTTGCGTAGGTATGCACGAGTATATATTTTAATTGAAGTGTTTTCATTTATTAATAAAATCAAATTTAATTTGCGTAATTTAACTATAAATCTATAAATTTGAAATTATATATATATATATATATAAATGGTATTTGATGAATAAATATGGTAAAAAAGATATATAGTTAACAAAATCAAACTTCTATTAACGTGGGAACTTTGGTATATAGCAAATAAAATACAAAAAATCTTTATGTATTCTACATTCGGTTTAGAATCTGAGATAAGTAACTGAGGAAACATTTCTGTCATGCCTATAATTAACCATCCTAATCTAGTAGTGCCTCCACGAGTGTAAAGGGGATATGATGTCATGAACAACCTACTTAAAGCCTGGATAAACGAATTAAAACTTTCCACATAGTCGTAAGACGCGGGAACAAAATCTAAAAGAATGTAAACCATCGAATGAGTTAAAAGCAAATACCTAGGTTTTAAAAGGAAAAAGAGTTGACTTTCGTAATTTGTTACTGACTCGAAAGTTTTATATGTATGCAACTTTATTATATATTACAGCTTTTATATTCTTTTGTAGTTTTAAAAATATTTCGTAGTATTTATCTTTTTTTTTTTTTTTATATTAAGCTGTTCCTTTTTGATTTAGTTGTTAATGCTTTGAAAGAAAGTAATTAATGTTTACAATGAGATTTAATAATACAAGTCATTGTTCGAGCAGTTTGCTTATTTATAGGAAATAAAATTATTTCTTAAATTTTGAGAGTAAACAATACATTTTATTTTAATTTTAAAAAAACATCAAATGACTGATAAATTGTTCAAGAAACTTAAAGAAAACAATTAATTAGAAATTATCGGTGCTTTTTATATTTTATTTTAAATTGTCAAGAGTAATTGAAAAATGTAAAGGTTCTGTTTCGAGTAATAATTGTTACATGAAAGTGAGAATCCTGTAAGGAAAAATCAGAAACTTAGGTTAATTATTAAAATTGTTGATTCAGATTTAGTAAAATTGTTACCTGAAAGTGAAAATCTATCAATTAAAAATTATAATGAAAATTTTATTTTTCTTCTTTTTCTGTATAAATCATTATAAATAACTCTTGTGAGGATCGATTACATTTTAAATCTCCTCGATAAACTAGCAAGAGAAGAATTATACAGACGACTGATACTAAAGATGTATAACCATAATAATAAAATAGAAATTAGCTAAAAAACTTTGATTGATACTAAAGATGTATTAAGTCCCCAAAAATAATAAAATAGAAATTAGCTAAGAAACTTTCAAGAGCATATGGCTCTTTTTCAAGTTATGTTCAATAGTAAAAGGGGGCACACAATTCTTCTTCACTCTGTCTACATCTCTGCAAATTAGAAATTTTTTACACACTTCAAAGAGAAAATCAGATAAAAGGATTTTATAAAAGATATTTTTAAAGAGTTTTTCTTATGAATTCAGAGGGAGGACAATAAATTCAAAAAGAGAAAAAAAATTCTCTTTTTAAAGACAAATTTCCTTTAAGAACATAATTTATTTTTAAAGGAAAACCATTTTATAGTTGTATATTTATTATTTTATAGTTTCTTAAGAAAATATTTTAAAAAGTCACATTGAAAAATCTCTTATTTTCAATCTCATGTCAGATTCAATTTCCGCGTAAATCATTAGTTAAAGTGACTGATTTTTTAATAAAAAACTATTTTTTATTTTTTTTACTAAATAAAAAATTTAATCAAGTGTTAAATGCAAAAAAATCAACCAAGTGTTAAAGGGAGCAACAAGCATTTTAAGTATATATATTTGCAGTTATAAGATATATATTTTAATGAATAGGAAGTTTAAGATGTCAGAAAGATTTTGTGGTATTTATTGCAAAAATTCAAGACCAAGTTTTGTTTTCTAAAATACTTCTTCCTTCTCTACGTATGAAATATTATATGAAATCAAATGAAATACGTATCATATGAAAAATATTTATTCTTCAAAAACATTTCAAAGCATCAAATTAGTTTTAATAGAGCACTGTTAATGAAATGAAAATATAACACGAAGAAAAATAATTGATGAGTTGTTAAATCACATCTATGTATTTAAAAAAATTACAACACATTATTATTAAAATAATTTCGATTTAATATTATAAAATCAAAAGAATAAAATAAAATACCAAATTAAAAAGTATTGACATTCGAAATTTTTTCAAATATAATTGTACTTAAAAAAAATTGAAAAAAAGTCTGAGAAGTAAGTTCGGCGTTAAAGTATTGAAATTAATGAACATTAAAATAAAAAGCGCGTACACTTAACGATACTTATAAGAGAATGGATCTTTTCCGAGTTTATTTAGGATTCATCACAACACAATACTGATATTTTTTAAAATTATAATTAAGTGTTTAATTGTCCCGATATTCTTCAATTAAAAATAGTGATATACTTATATATATATATATATATATATATATATATATATATACCCACAATTCAGTCCCCAGTCTGAATATGCATGTTTTGTTTTGTTGGGTATTCGAATTATTCTTTGGTTCAAATTATTTTCAAATTTGATTCAATTTTTATTCATCTCTTAGTTTCAAGTTTGATTCAATTTCAACTTTTTTACTTAGTTCTATAAATGTGTTTTTTTGTTGATTTTGGACTTTTATTATTCTCTTGCCTTTATGTTTTTAATGATAAAATTCATTGCTTTATCCTCTCTCTCTCTCTCTCTCTCTCTCTCCTATCATCTATCTATATATATATATATATATATATATATATATATATATATATATATATATATATTACATTAAACAACACTAATTTGGAAAGGAATTCTGTAAAGGATCAAGGAAAGTAGAAATAGATGAAAAGAACTGATCCCGAACTGTTCATTCACAGAAAATTATCTGAGAGCAGATTAAAAGAGGGATTACAAATTATAATCTATTACGTCTGTTAAACGATTGCGCTTCTTTAAATTACTGATGATTTTTCTTAAATATTACTTTCGAGCTATTTTTGAAAACCCACTGAATTTTTGTTGAAAGGTATTTGGAATAGTACTTACATTATTATTAAAATGATACTAAAAAATGATTTTATGCGAATTTATTGCGACTCAAACAGAAAAATAGTTTCCATTAATTAATTAGAAAAATTTCAATGTATTCTAAAGATAATAATGTAAAAGATGCTTACGGGAAATACCAAGCATTCGGTGAAACAATGTCGTCACAGGTAGACCTCATTCTTTTGAAAACCTGACTCACTCCAATACTTGCTGAGGCACAAATAATCCATAACCTTTCAAGACCACAGCCTTTCTAAGGTCGCTAAGTCAAAGAATTTCTAAAGTATCTTTTCAGCAAATCCATTGGTATTTGTTTATACTTTTTCAATGGATCACAGGTAAAAGGAAATTAATTAATTTCACGGTCTACTAATGTTATTTTCCCACGCGCTCCACGTGAAGTGTTGAATATCTTCACGTATCTTTCCGTTCATTAGATGAATGCTTTGTTTCTTTGCCAATTTGATGAAACCCATTTTTGTCGTTCTTCCCAGACGCTTGCGTGAGCAATGAACGGAACTTCATACAACGAATGAAAACCGAGTCATGTTTCTTTTTTATTTTAATTTCGGACCTTTTTTTTATTAAAAGAGCGGGAGAAAAAGAAGGGGGGATGAAAAAACGAGCCACCAATTGGCGAAATGGCCTTCAAATCTTTTATTATTATTATTTTGATTTGGAAGCACAAAGTTCACTTCCTGTTACTTTCGCTTCTTTGTCCTGCTGCGCTTTTCTTTTCATAAGTTTTTTTAGCTAGACAAACAGGTAACAAGGAGATAGCCTCAGCCGTCCCACTATGAATAGCGATCAGTAAAAACCTGAACAGTATGAGAAGTCCACGAATAAATAAAAAATAAATTTTATTTCCTTCTTATAGTAACTATAGGGAGTGACTGTTTCATAGCGTAACGTGATAATTTAGCTCGGATCATTTGCAGATAAGCTAGAAAAGTGGGGGTTTAAGTAAAGGAAGTTTTATTTTTTAGGGACATTTTTGCTTCCAAAAGTATTTCCATCATACCATTAACAACCCAGTCTTGAAGAACTTTTATGCAATTTTAATTTTCGAAGCTTAGCTAGAATGATACATCTGTTTGGAGCAAATAAATATTTTACACCCTCTTCGATCTATTTCCTTTCATATAAAATATAAAATTAATCTTTAAAATATAAGAAAACCAACTTTATGCTGACAGAGATACTTTAAATTTTCCATTTTGAATTTAGATTTTGAAACATAATCCTATCACGTTATAAACAGCCATTTTTCATTTCCTAAATCATTGAATGTCCTAAATTTTCTCAATAGTGTTGAGAATTAAATTTTGAATTTACAAATGATTCACTTTTTTTCAATCATTCGCTTTCTCAGGTAAGGGAAAGGATGATCGAAATTCGTTTAGAAATCCAAACATTTATGAAAAAAAGAGAAATTGTAGTATTTTAACTATAGAAATGCGAGATATATCAGGAAAAATATTTTAAAATCAGTCATCAGATAAATTAATAGCACTATCATGTAAGCTAGAATTCCAAAAAAGAGGGTTATAGCTTTAAAACCTAATTTAAAGTACATGATGCATTGAAGCATACTTCTGATTTCATCATTACATTTTTATTATTTGTTTCATTATTTTCAAAGTTTATTTTGATCTTTTACATGAACTCTGATTAGTAATCGTTTACTTTTCTGGATGTTATTATAATTATAGTATTTCCTCTCGTATCAAAGGCATAATCAATTTAAGAGGAATTACATGATAAATTCACAAAGGGGATTCACACTCTTGCTCGTGGAATTGAAATATACATGAGCTGATTGCTAGCAGGCTAAACATACACTCATACACAAACATGTCAAGGCTCGTCGTACTCGCAAACAGGTACCTTTCGCGCAAAATATAATGGATTGTGTTGTGATTGCTTTATTACTGTCGCACTGAGAAGCAACACTAAGGCTACTGGCGACGGATCTCGTAATTTTGAACCTCGTTCACTTAAAGAGGACGAGACCTGAGCTCCAAAAAATAATGGAAAAAAGAATAGGATTACTTATTCACTTTTATTGTTAGCAATAAAACACTCGATTACGTGCGGTATCAAATTTGGTGCTATATCATACGAAAACTGATTAACGGACACTGTTATAAGTCTTGAGCAACATTTCTCACTTGAAATTGTGTGTATGTGTTTTCTATTTCATAATACTTATAATAATAAATGAAAGCGCGATCTCATACATATTTACTTGTTAACACTTTCAATATACATTCCTCCTCTATGCCTTCAAAGCTCCCTGCGAATCTTCCATTGTTCGAAACAGTGCTGAAAGTCTCCTTCTGTTAGCACCTTTGCGACGCGTGCCGTTCCTCTTTCACGGCCTCAACGGACTCAAATCGTGTTCCTTTTAATGCATATTTCACCTTAGCAAAGATAAAAGTCGCATGCCTCAAGATTCGGTGAATAAGGCGGATGGTCTAACACTGGGATGCTGTACTTGGCTAGAAATCTCTAGACAAACAATGTGGAATGAGCCGGAGCACTGTCTTGGAGGAAAGTTTTGCCGTACGGATTTTACCTCAATTTCTACAGTCTCAGCAATCGCACGAATGCTTAACCAACGGTCAGATCTAAGTAGATTACCGATTTTTTCGATATTGTCTTCGGTTTTTGACCTGGGAGGGTGATCCGGGCGTGAATCCTCTTCAACGTCTTCTCGGCCGGTGAATTCTTTTATGGAGTAGAGTGGGTAAGAGAGAGAGAGAGAGAGAGCATTCGTATGAAACTTGTGTGGTGTTTTATTCATTTTTTTAATAGTAATTAATTAATTTCTCTCTGCAATTGTTTTTGTAGTCTTTAAACAGTTAAAGTCTCTGATGACGTGTCATTGGTAATTATTTTATATTACATTTTGTTTTAGAATGCTTAATTTTTTATTAATTTGGCGCACAAAAAATTAAATTAATTAATTTATTAATATTTCTATTTTTATTTAAATGTTTAATTTATTTTAAAATATTTTAGATGTTTAGTTATGTGTAATTTGGTTGTTTGCTGCTAAACTGAAGATGTTACTTCGTTTACCTTCTTTTTTATGTGGTTGATTTTCAGAATTTCCTAACTTTTGGTTAGCTATCACATTTTTTATAATGTAATTCACTGAAGTGTAATATTATGATCAAAAATTACCGGTATAAATACACATTATTTCATTCCGAAGTATGTAATAGTATTTAATTACATTACTTCCATCATCATAAAATTTTTGCTTTTCTACAACTAGGCTTTCGTTAAAATTTTTTTGGTTCTTTAATAGAAAGTTTTGGCTTTTAGGTTTTGAATATTAGATTGCTTAATTATTTATGAATAATTTTTTATTCTGAATTGCATAACTATTAATTTGTTTTTTTAATGATTTCCTTAAATATTTAGTTTATTTGTCCTATTATTAGTATTGATTTAATGTTGTATAATCTTAGATAGTTATATGTTGGGATTTGTACTATATATATATATATATATATATATATATATATATATATATATATATGAAGAGGGTTGGAAAAACCTAATTTTTTGCATGATTTCCTTAAATATTTAGTTAGTTTAAATATTTAGTTTATTGCATTTTTTTAGTCAATTTGGTGTTATCATTGTCTGATGCTGTTATCTGTTAAATGGTGCCAAAATAAATTTGACATTGATGCATTGAATAGTCTTTATTTGGTAGACATTTGCTGCGAAATCAAAACTTGAATGCTTCCTCTTCGAGTTTCTGTCATAATTTAAACTTCGAGTTGTCACCATCCATGATACCAGAATCCTTATTACACACCTGAAGTCAAGAAACATTCATAACAGAGGACTTCTTCCTGTGAATCTGTTACAAATGAGGAGGATATGATCTCGTCGACTGAAAAAGTTAGGGCAGCGATCTTTTGGATACGAAAAACGTCATATTCAAGACTTCTCCGAAAAAGAAAAAGAAATCCCTGAACTACAGTGAATTACCCCATTTCTGTTTCCCATTCTTAATACTCCATTTTCCATTTAAAGTCAGAGTATTTTTTTTAACTGCTTTCATAATATTTTATTACATTTTGTATAGAGATTCCTTCATTTTAATTCCCTTTTTAAAAATAATTTCTCGTCCCCTTGAAAACGGAGCTTTCCTTCATTTACTGACTTCTTTGTTTATAAGCCATTCTTTAATGTACAATTCATTTTAAAAAGTATGCTACTTTAAAAAGAAACAATGCTGAATAATTATTTTTTGAAATAAATACTACAAGTTTTTTGACTGAGGGAAAAGCAAATCTTCATGAAAAATGTTCATTTACTAAGCCTTTTATATGCGATTAATTTAGTTTAATATCCATGAAAAGTTTTCTTCTTTTCATAACAATAAACAATCATATACGAGGGTCGTTCGATAAATCCTTAGAAATTTCAAGAAATAGCTCTTATAACATCGAAAATGGTTTAGACAGCTCACTAAATAGCTGATTAAGTCTCTGTATTCGTGATCATGGCGCTTTTCTCACCTTAAAAGTTCCTCGTCATAACTTTTGTGGCCGATGATGCCATCTTCGTCTTCTTTGGAGCAAATTCACCGGAAGTAAACCATTGTCTTAATTTTTGCTTGGTTTTCATTCTATAATGATGAATTCAGATCTTACCAACGATGACAACTAGACGCGGCAGCAATAAAATTTTGATTTGGTAGCAAATGACTACCAAAGCAAAACTAACTTATAACTCAATGCCAAATTTGTTTGGGCTTCATTTAATTGATGGAAGCACCCAATGGTAACAACAATTTACCTTTATGATGCCATCTATCTTCAAATACAAGTACTTTTTGAACCACTTTAAAACTACAGATAAAAAAAAATATTTAATGTATGGGAACATCAATGCAATTGAAACTGAATAAAAGTCAGTGAAACCAAGCAGTTTTTCTCAGAGTTAATTCTTAGAAAAAAGATTAAATAATGAAAAACCCAACTTAGTGATTCTGGAATGAACTAGTGAGCATTTTAACTGATTTAGCGGAAAAAATTACTTAGGACCAATTTGCTTCAATTTAATTTAATCACTCTTCTGTTTACATTAATAATCTTAGATTTATGTTTTTAAAGAAAGTATTAAAAGCAAAAAAAATTAAGGTCGTAATTTCGCCTGTGCGTTCCGTTAAAAAAGAAATAGCCTAACATCAATTAAGAAGCTTTATTTTTTTTTTAAAAAAAATCTTATTCAAACATAGAGCGCTAAAAAGCTAGGAGAAGTTTTCGTCACTCACTTTAAGTGGAATATTAAACTACGAAGTTTTTGGTAAGAAGTAAAAATATGACAAGGTAATCTTATTACCATGTATTAGCACAAGAAAGATTTCGGTTTGAAGAATTTCTTTATATTATAATTTTAATCTTAAGAATATAGCAAAAGTGAACTCTCTCTCTCTCTCTCTCTTTTAGCTACAAATGCTAAAATATTTTATTCCATTCATTACTTTTAGTTCTAAAATGAGTTTTATAAGTTTATACAGACAAAAATAATTGTAAGTACGCTTAAAAATGCAATGTGAGTTTATAAAAAAGAAATGAATTACAATATTCGATACTATCAAAAAGTATGATATCACTTACACATCTTGATTTCTCATCACACACAAATCATTTATATTTTGAAACTATCCTCATTAACATGTCCTAACATGTTTTTTTTTTTGAGGAAATGGCGTCAACAAAAATGAGTGAGCATAAAATAAAGGATACATAGTGTTGGTTCAAAAGATTGACATTACAAAACATTATGATTATAATAATTACATTTTCTTTGATTAAGGTATATTTACGTATTACTTAAGGAATTTGCTTAAGGTATTATATATTTAATTTAATGTTATATCGTCTGCTTTTATTTTAATATCCGAACAGAATATTATTGTCTACTTTGATAATTCATCATTCACTCTTATACTTTAATATTTAATTTAATAATTGATTTTTTTTTGGCAGAATCGTATGTTTTTAATTTTTATTGTTGTTAATATCGGCAACGTTTTTGTACTGAACAATGTTTTTTGCTTGTGAAAATAAAAATGCATTGGGGTATTGAAAAATTTCTTTTCTTTTCTTGATAGTAATTGCTTCTATGTAACCTGGAACTTGGAAGTACGCTTACTTTACGCTTATTAATATTCATTTTGGTGATCCAATGAGATAGATTAGGCAAATCAGGGCTACCCAATATAAAGACTCGAAACACTTATCGTCGAATGAGCTCGCGACCAAAGGTAAAAGAATATGATAACCCGAATAAATCTTTAATAAAAAAAACATTAGCATGCGTTAAAATGAAATTAGCAAAGCAATCTTTATATATGTTTTTTACTTCCTGTCGATTTCTATTCTAATATAATTATCCTAAAGTCCAAATTTTTTTCAAACTGCATACATGTTCTAACATTTTACAACACTTAAAACATACATTTAAAAATGCCACATATCCTGAGAAAACTTAGGAGTCAATATTCTTTGCTGAAAATTAAAAAATAGAAATACTTCTTAATTTAACATCTAATAATAATTATGTAAATGCAATTTTAAAGGGAATATTTTATTTGTAAGAATCCGGTCATATATATTTAAAAAATTATTACGATAAATAATACTCGTAAAACAGTTTAAAAACTTTAAATATTTGGGAATAATTCCAAAGGTTTGCAAATAATTCCATATATATAAAGAAACGATTCTGAGTAAAGACCAAAAGAGTTATTTATTTGAAAGAAAATGAAAATGAAAATAAAAGTCGAATCTCGTTAAAAAAAATTGATACTTTAATTTTTCTGATTATACCAGGAACAAGATAAAACAAAATTCGAGGGAAAGAAAAAAATGTCGTTGGTGAGCACCTTCAACGATTTTTAATAAGAAAACGGTTTCTTCAGCATGATTTGTTTTTCTAATTACGATTTAGGTGGATATAGAATTTAATTTTCAATTCTTTTCAAAATATTTTTTCTTGTTTAAGGCGAAAACCACTTTGTCAGCTTATTAAAAAAAAAACAAAAAACATCAAATTAATTTAAAGCAGCATAGACTTTAGAATTTCCAACTTTATGTGTAGATAGTCAGAAATTAAAGCATGTTCGGAGTTCTGGAATAAGATTATTCCATTTATATTTCATTTATTTGAATTTTAAAACGTTTAGTTGCAATAAAGAGATCGCATATTACTAATAGGAACGAGCTTAAGCTTTTATTGGAATTATTTGTGTAGGTAGATAATCCCAGCAAATTATAGAAAAGGCACAATAAATGAAAAGGTAAAGTAACTTGTATCTGAAAATATACGCAATTCGAGGAAGAGGATTTACGAGATTCTAATATTCATAATTTTTTTCGTAAGCAGGATACATATTCATGTTTCTACGTCTAGCCCTCGAGAGACTAGTTTCGTTCATATATTTTGACAACCTTTAATCTCATACTTTTTTAAAAATTGAAATTAGCGATGGTGTATTCGTTAATCAAAGAACAGCAAACGAATTTACATGCTAAAATTTCCTCCGATTAAAAAAAATATCTCCGATCGAAATCTCTTTCTAGTTGATTTTTCTACCCAACATTAAAATACCCGAAAAAGAATAAAACATCTACAATTAATAAGTTCGAAGAAAGGTTAATAAAAATAAAATTAATGTTTTTAAAATATACCTCAGAAACACATAAGCTTTAATTTGAAAGGTAGTCATAATAGTAATTGTCTTTCATGTTAGCAAGACAAAAAGTAACGTAGAAAATTTTCTGTCCATTACAAATATTCTTAGCTGTTTAGCACGATTAATATTACTAGAAAAATGTGCTTGATATTTATATTTTTAACTGAAAATTTTAATGTTTGTAAAGATTAAAATGGCAAGACGGCTCGTAATTAGGATAGTCTTTTTACATTAGAGTCACATTTATATTGTGTCCCTTCATAAGTTTAAAAACCACCATAAATAAATATTTATTAACATCAAAAATTGTTGTTAAGTAAATTATGGACTGATTGCTCTAAATAGTTGTATAATAATTTTCATCAGAGCTAGGTAAATTGAAAATATGTGTATATATGCAGTACTTTTTTGCACGAAAAAGATCAGACTATAATGTTTGAGGATGTTAACAAATATTAACAAATATTCTGCTTAATAGGATAGTATACAACTGGGTAACACAGAATTAAATGAATATATTTTTTCAAATTAATAATTATTTAAGGAATGTTTATAAAGAAATTTTACTAAAATATTTCCTCTCTAATTATCATCTGTGCCGATTTTTCTCTTAAACGAGCAAAGTCTATCTCGTAAGCAAGGAAGATTAGATTTAAATTAAAGTCTTTTTTCACATGAATGTGTTTAAAGATATATAAAGTTGAAAACGTAGATAAAAACTTGAATAAAAAAAATCTCATCATTATGATTACGTAGGAATGTCTTAAAATTATTTTTAACATATTGCTATTTTAAATAATAAAGAATCTAGTAAAGAATGTTTCAATTCTCATTGTAATAAATTTATCATCTGTATTATAGCGCATTACATAAAATGTATTTTATGTCAAACACGTATTATTTGTAACAGTTGATTTAATCAATATTAAAAAAAATAGTTCTGTAACCATGTGGATTCTAACCCTGAAAAATCTTTTATTTTAAATGGGATGAAGATTTGCTTTTCTTATATATATATACATCAGGTCACCCCATCTTAATATTTAATATATTTTTAATGCAGTCTCGTGATTTTGTGAATAATTTCATACGTGTGACATGACACTTCACACACACACATATGTTATATTGTTAACAAGAGCTTTTAATACACAATGCATTTAAAAGTAGAATGAATAGATTAAAATGAAGACTGGATTTTAAAGCTGATAAAGAATTTTTATTAATAACTGTACAAAACCTTTAAATTGTTCTTATCGAAAGCTTCAAATTAAATAATCATTTAGTTCATAATTATGGGTAGAAATCAAATTATAATTCTAAAAACCTGTTTATATTCAGTCATACCAATTAAAATGCTGTCATGTAGGAATAATTCAAAAACGATTAAAGAAATTTATGTGGTAGAGGTATTGTAATGTACAATAGCATACATTTTTTTTAAATAAAAACATTGAATAGATTAAAATAACAGCTTTTATTTTATTTAAAATTAGATATTACAAATTTCTTTTGAGCAACAATAATTGTATTTCTACAATATGATACTATATTCTAATTAGCCGTTGAATTTATGTCACACACAACTTAATACAATTATTAAGATTAATTAAACTATAAAAGGAAGCTTATTGGTTGCATTGCAATTGGGTAATACGACTTATCAATCAGTTGCAATAAATTTGTAGTCAATTGCTCTCTTTAAATAATTTGCTAATTATAATTTTGTAGCAATTCACGGAATCAAAATAAGGCAAATACATTCGAAATCATCATGAAATGCTACATATGACTATAAATTCCTTACAATATTTTAGAGTCATTGGAAATAACAGAATTAACAAACCTTCCCTATAATGCAAAATTACTGTGAATTACTGAGTGTTAATTAAAAACTTAAGTGAAATAAGTACTGTTCAAGTACATATCTATATGACTCGCCGGACTCGCAGCCGGCGGTTTTCGTCGAGTTGCTGATTCGAGCTTTGATGCCACTAAAGACCCGCCGTGTAGCCGGGGCTGATGCCCGTTAAATCTGTCGGGACCCAATGTCCTCCCGTTGGTGTGATGTGGAAGATAGGGGTGAGTGGGTGCCAGCTCTCAGGTGTCATCCTCGTCACTTGACTGAGGTTCAAAATTACGAGGTCCGTTGCCAATAGCCATCGTATTGCTTCTAGTGGGACGTTAATAAAACCAATTAATATCTGTATTATTCTTTTACAAAAAGTTAAAAAATACGAATGATATTTAAACTGATTTTCAAGATATGAATTAATACTTTTCAAGATGAAATATTCTATTTGCTTGTAAACCATTTTAATGAGAACAAACTGATATATTTATTTAGTATCTAATGAAAAAAGAAGCCAGTAAGAGAAAAAGAAGGCTAGTTAACTAAAATTTTTAAAAAATGATGTAACTTGATTGAGGCACTCAGCTTCCTTTATTTTTTCCTTAAATAAAAAAATAATTTGAAATCAAAGTGTTACTGCAAAATATAAGAGTTCGAAATCTCTCTTCGTATACATTTCGAGTGATCAGGCAATGAATGCAAAATTTATTTCAAATTGTGCTTAAAATAACTTATAATATAACTATATAATTCGGAACTCAATTAAAAGGAAAAGGTGTTATTTAAGAATTATGTAATTCTATTCATTGAAGTAAAGTTAGTACTTCAAGCTAATTAGTTCTGTATCGATTTCTTGTAGTGCAATCCAACTGTTCATGATTGCATCGCCTTTTTTAACACTTATTATTTTTTACCTTGAAAAATGGTTTCGAAATGAAGCTCGACAAATATAATGTTTGATAACCGAAAAAAAAATTGTATCTGAAATACTAGATACAGATATAATGGCAAAATTATAATAACTAAAACGAAGAAATCAAGATTTATACTCCTCTTTTAAAACAAAAATAAGATACGATTATTTTTAAGAAACCCAAATTGAATCAATTAGGATCTTTTGATTCAATTTGGGTTTGATTTCAATCTTTTGACTTATTATTCATAAATATTTCATTGCATAAAATTAAATACATTCAAAATGGAGCTGCCAAACAATTATTTAAACAATTATTTCAACCCAAACAACATTTGTTAGTTTATAACATTACATTTGTAATGTTATAAACATTTGTAATGACTATAGCTTCCACTTTTACTTAGGTATATTCTGAACGCAAACCTAAATGTTCACATAATAGCCTTTCACTGGTAACATTTTCTGAAGAGAGCAGGGGATCATTAAGGAAGATGGCGAAGGCCAGATACAAAACACAATAAATAAAAACGTAATAGTTGTCTATCATCTATTTGGACTTCAGCCAATCCGGAGGTAAAGGATTATAACAAACAAGAGGAAAAGCTATAAAAATCTGTTAATTGAAAAGGAGGATTTCGTTGTAACTCTTTATTCTTTCTTTCATTACTTTTTTTTTTTAAATTTCTGGATGGTGAGAGCTGTTTCTTCTCAAAGATGCATGTACATGCATGTACCCTTAAATTATTATGATTATTTTATCAATGTTTCTGAAGGCGTTTAAAATATCTTTTCCGTAACAATAACCATATACGTACCCAAACTGTATTATTTTCAAATATTAAAAATCGAGGATTTATTCATTTGCTATGAATAAGAAATAATATTTTATTTAACCTTTTATAAGAACTGTTAATATGCAAAGCCGTTTACTCTAACTGTTAGTATACAACGATAATTATTGCTAATTTTTCGGTAGATATCTGAATAATTGTTTGAAAATATTGTTTCAGAAATTCAGAATAAAATAAAGTTAACATCTTTGCATGTTCATATAGTTTATTTCTTTTTATTTCTGCAGTCTATCTAACGGTAGTCTAATCATACCGAGAATGGATGAATTGTGAATCTAGTGTATGTAGGAAATGGTTCTGCGAAATTATATCCTGTGTTTACGCATCTACAAATGGATTTCAAAAATTTAAAAAACTACCAAATAGTGTTTTGTTGACCTCATTATGAGAAATATAATTACTAACGTGCTAAGATATCCAAAACATTATCATTCTTCTCAACTCTTTCAAACTTGATTTATAGTTTTACATAATTTTGGGCGACTACCCATTCTGCTTTGATCGCGAATTTCCGCCCAGCATTTCCTTCCAGAGCTGCTACTGATGACTCATCAAGTAAAATCATTATCCAAAATCTATTTTCTGTTTCATCGAATAGTCCTTTGTTTCATGGTAATTGCAACGAAAAACTAGACTCACAACATTGCCTCAGTTTTTTTATATCTTGCAACACATGCATTCTTATTATTTTAACATCGTCAAGATGAAATCACACCTTACACAACCCATCTCATGTTTTGCAACTTTCACTAAAGTAACCAATTTAAAAAATTTCAGTTGCTTTCCGTTCAGTCGTACCATTGCTGCATCATGACAAACATGTAAATATTCTATTTGCAATATTTGCCGATGGTTACTTCATTCCATGATATTTCTTCATAAATATCTATTCCATTATCCCTGGAGAGTATTTCCAAGTATCTTCAATCTCTTATTTTGATGTTATCTTTTTTCTTCCTCAAAATGTAGGATTAAAACTAGTTTTAAGTTGCTCGAGTGCAATTTTAAGCATCGATCTAAGAAATACGTATTTACTCTTTGGTTGTGTATTATTTACGTGCTGACACAACATAAATACTTTAACACTTCATTTTTATAGGCTAAGATAATCACACCCTGAGAAGGATTACTCAATATCAAAATTATATTGTTTAATATTTATTGCAAGAATGTGGGTCTTTTAAATGTAAAGCTTCATATTATTGTCAATACTTTTTAAATACAATATTACTGGCATTCATATAAAAGAGTATCAGAAATTAATAATTTTCTTAATAACGTATGTTATTGAAATACCGAGTGAAACAAAGTACATAATCTGTTTCAAAGACATTGATAAGAATTAACTTAGTAAATTATTTAACAATTGATAGCAATATATTACTTTAATTTTATATAATTGTTGTTCTACTTCAAACTTAATACTCACCAAAATTCAAATTTTGGAGTTCAAACTAAATTTATATAAATTTAAATAAATAAATATAAAACTGATAATAAAACTAACATGTAGACCGTAAGGTATAACTCTAATATCTCATATCTTTTTCTCTTATTAAACTAGATGCTTCAGAGATTATTCGGTTTTCTCAGTATCAATTGTTATAATCAGAACACTATTCAGTGATGAATCTTTAACCATTACTTATTAAGAATGGAAAAATGTAATAAAGTGAAAATATTTAAGACATGACTAGTAAAACGCACGAAATCAAAAGAAGTTCTAGATTATATAATAATTTTCATGGCAGTAAAGAATCAGTAAAAATTGCAAAATACATTAGAACTATCAACCGTTTGGAAATAAATAACAAAAGAATTTCATTTTAAAAATTCCTCACATTTCTCTTTGAGTTATTCATTTTATTTCACAATAACTAATTCTTGAATCACATTTTTTCCATCCAATTACATACCATTTATGATTCAAAGGGAAACTATACTTTACACAGAAAATGCTCAATTTTTGTAGATTATTCCATAAGTTAGAAGACTATTCTATAATCTGGAGCTATCTAAAACACACTTTACAGAATTTAAGAAATCGAAGAATTTGAAATAATATCAGTGTAGATATACAAAAGATTTCAGCTTCAGTAAAACAGTTCTAGATCAACAATACAGCCAAAATGGAGTATTCGCAATTCGTCATAATAGGTACTCAATATTATAAAATTCCGGAAATCAAGTAATGGAAAATTAACCTAAGAGCCGTATTAGATAAGATTAATTGAAAATTTGATATCCTAAAGGACCGAGCAAATGTAGGAGTCTCGTCAGTATTTCCAAGCAGATCGATAAATTCAAAAGCAGCAAAGGATAAAGCTCAGTTCCTCTTAAAGCTATTAGTCGTGTTAAACTAAAATCTTATCTCGCGTTGAAGCTGTTGGATAATCAATAATACAATTATTAGGTGTAGTAATAAGTTTTGAAGCATTTTTCAGAGAAATTAATAAGTAATTGAGAGTTGAAAATAATGCATTTATTCATCAAAATATTATCCATTATTATCTAACATCTTCCGCCATCGGTCGGACAGTTGAAGGATGCCAACAGTGTATAACGATTCGTCTTTTGATACTACAAAGCCGTCAACCCATTTTCATACTTCTTCCCCTGACCAGAAGTGTACATAAGACAAGGTACTGTGCATCAACAGAAACAAATGATTATCTGAAGGGGCTATATCGGGTTTATACCCAGGATGTTTCCAAACTTCCGAGTCAAGCCTTATTAACTTGTCCTTAACTGGTTTTGCAACATGAGACCTAGCATTATCATGGAGCAGTTTCATGCAGCGCAAACCTTTACCAGTAAATGGATGTTTTCGACCGATTTTCTGATTCAGTCAAAACAACTGTTGTTTATAGCGTTCAGCAGATACATTTACTTCGAGCTCCAGAAGTTCGAAATAAAGCTTACCCTTCACATTCCACCAGATGCATAAGAGAACTTTTTTTTGCAGTCAGTGATTCGTTTTGGCGTTGATGTTGTTGCTTCGGCAGGATTCACTCAACGGGTTTTTCATTTCGAATTGATATTTTTTCACTTCTGTCACGATTTTCCAACAAGAAAGATTTTCTATGTTGCCTGTTTAACATTTTCAAGAACTTCAAGACACGCTTATCCTTGATTCCCTAGCTTCATGCATGTGGCACTCATATTCCTGCTTTCTCAGTCTTTCCCATTACATTTAAACGATAATCAATCATGTTTTGTGATGCTTCTAATTGTTCGGTAAGTTCACTTTCCATTTGCAATGCATCTTCTTCAAGCAGAGCTTGCAAATCTTCATACCTAGTCTTCAGTGGAGAGCCCTACGTTCTCGATTGCTAACATACAAATCGACATCTTTACAACGTCGAAACTAAAATTTACAAGTGCTTTACGATACGGTTTCCTCTCGGAAAACGATTGGCATGCTTTTTCATCACATTTTCCTTGGTGAAATTCATAACGAATGCAGTGACGAATAAATAACTTATCATATGATATTTTTTACTATTGAAAATTCAACCTTACTTTCATCTTTTTCCCGACTTCTGTATTGGTTTGATAACTCTGAACTAATTCCTATGACATGACGTAAACGTAGCGTACTGATTGGTGTACTATTTCGAAATAGACGTCTCGCAAAAGTCGCTTTACAGCTTCTTACTATACCCAATATAAGTTTAATCGCAAGTAAGGTAATGAAAGAGTAGTGAAGACAAGTCCGATCTGAAAAGTAATCTTTATTTCCTTAGATAAGAAGACACATACAGACAGAGGGAGAGAGACAGAGAGAGAATATTATCTATACAAATTAAAATGTCGCTCAAGAAATTATTTCAATATTGTTTAGTATTTTTAAGTGGTATTTCTTAAGATAATTACATGAAATATTTCGGATGTAGTAACTAATTCATAAATCTGTAAGTACAATGCGATTATGAGCTTTTAAGCTGCTATTAACGCTAAAATTGCCATAGGGTATTTTTTTTTATTATTTAAGAGCCATAAGGATATTTCTGTGTACTAGATATGATAACATTTCTTCTAATAAAACACAGCTTTAATTTCCTAGAATGAATACATCTAGAGTTGCATAGAATGAAGAACGCAAAATTTCCATTGAGCAGGAGCTTTTTTTAAGAAACGCTTTTGATCAGTTGAACAAATACAGGAATAAAGAAACGGGAAATGAATATTATAAGAGAGAAAACCGATGTTCGATAAATATTTAATCAGCTCTGTAAGAAAAAAAGTCAAGCTTTTATTCGAAAGGAAAGAAAAATGAAGTAAAAATCAAACGTATAAAATACCTTCATTTAATTAAAAATGATTGGTTTCATTTTTCTATTGCTTATTACAGAATTATGTATTTTAAAAGAAATAGATAGATTTTAAAATTTTATTGAAAAGTTAATTAAAACTTTGGTAAAAAGTGTTGCACATCAGTTATTGAAACTTTCAGTAAAGTAGACTTTCGTTAATGATCTCAGTTCACTATAACAATTTTTTTTGAATATTACCTGATTATTGTTTTTGAAAACGAAAGATTTATTACTTAGGAACAAGAATCATTGATTTTTAGTTATTATAAAGAAATTTAATCTGAAATTATTGAGCCATTTTATTTATTAGAGTTAAGTATTCAAAACTGTAACATAAAAACATATTTAAAAAGCTTTGCATTTGAATCTATATACAATTGAAAATAATTTATAAATTGGTTCTACAGTTCAAGTTTTAACAAGTTTCAATTTGAAAATTCATCTAGGGTATGGAATAGAAATCAAAAATAATTTGCGACATATTCATGATTTTATCTCATGACTTTTCATTTTGTAGTAGCATTTCTATAAACATTTTAGTGCTCACAATTATTACGAGTAAAAAAGCCTTTTAGAAAATTCCATGAACAACAATACGTAATTTACAAATTAAAATTAATTTTTATGCATTCTATTAACCTTAAATGTCTAAAACAAATTACTGTATGAAATTTAGTATTAATAATTATACAACGCAGCGTTATACAACTGCCTTTAATAAAAATATCTGGAATTTAGAATTTGAGCCAAAAAATTTTTCATCTAAAATGATATTCTCTGATGGAGAGAGTAAAATAAAAACTTTCTTCCTTTAAATTAAATTTCATCCCATAAACAAATAAAACTTCATTAAAACATTAATTATTCATACTTTTATTCATGCAATCAAAATATAGAATTAGTATTTAAGAACAATATTATGTCGATTAAGGGAAAGGTGGAATTAAATTTTGCATAATCTTCTCTTCTGGCTTATATTTGAATTCTTCCAAAATTGATTTTGTTTTTTATCTGTTTAAAATGATCTTTAATTGCATGAAATTTCTCTTCCTCTCATTAAAGCCAAAGAACTACACAAAGAATTAACTTTTCTCAATATTAGATTCACAAACTTATTTTCTTGTCATTTAAGTAGAATTTCATTTTTACTGACAACAGTATAACAATAAAATTATTTATCAAATTATTCTAATAGGCAAATGAAATTTATAAAATTTATATTTCTTACAAAAGTACTTTTCTTCTTTTACAATTAAAAAATGAATACAATTTCTTTAAAAAAAGCAGTTCTGTAAAGAACACACCAAGCGAATAAAATCTTAAATACTTCAATATATAAATGATGAAATTGATTCATAAATTTAAAAAAAACTCATTGAGGATACATTATGATAGTTTCCTTCATGTAAGAGACAGTTTAAAAGTATGTACAAAGAGCCAGTGGAACCTTACAGCTTATAAAATAATTTACATACTTTTAATAACGATAATCCTTAATCTTCACTATACATTGCAATGAAATCAGTTTTGTGAACACTAAATACAACGCGAAAACTGTTATTTATACGGTATTCGAAAACAAAGAAAGTAACTACCTGGAGAAAGATAGAAAGAAATACTCACGGACAATTTTGTTTTCTCGAGAATAAAAGCTTTTTACCGACCAAAACCACCTGCCGTCAAATCACAGACAAAATCGGTGCAACCGAATTCGCCATTCATTAAGTAATAGGTAATAATTGTTAGGAAAATTTTCATGACCAGAAGAAATAAAAGTAGAAGCAGAAATATTTTATTCACATGCATCTCTAAAAAGCAGAATTTTAAAATTGAGGTAATTTTTAGAGATTTTATTTTATCTTATAGCTTATAGAAATTTTAGATTGGGACTATTTTCGAACTTACAAATATCTCAGTTAATTATTCAATTGCAAATTTTCTCTCTGAGTGTGTGATTTTTATAATTATTTTCTTTCACATATCTACTTTTTGAATGTTTAAGAAAAAAACAAGAAGGCATTAATAAGTCCTGTTAAAGTAAATACTTTTTTTTTGAAAATGTTCATCAAGTAAAAATAAAAATTTCAATAAAGGCGATGAAAAAGCTGAACTAAAACAAATCTAGTTATTTAACAGATCAGATTTTTTTTTTAAATTAACATTTATTACTTTAAAAAAAAGGTATATTTGTAAAATATTATGTTGTTACTATCACATTTTTATACCTAATTACTATTCTAATTTATAATAATATTTCTAATATAAATTGAAATACATTTCAGCACGTATATATGTTACAAAAATAAGGTTAGCAGACATGACTGTCTACAAACCAAAAGAGGAATTCTGATTATATATTAATTTTATTATTGTTACAATGAGAAATTATTTATTTACGTTTTATTAAAAATCTAATTCACGATATGTATTGGTTTCATTATGATCATTAAAACTTAAAGTACATAATAACTTAAGCATTGTCCCTAACGCAAAATTAATTTACTATCTTTCTAAAATTAAACTCTTTCTTTTTACCATGAGTGTCTTAAACAATATATATATTCTTGAAATTTTCATTTGCGGACAAAATGTATATCCGTTAAAAATATTTAATAAATTTAAATTCAATCTATTTTATTAAGATGTTTATAGTAAGTAATGTTGGATGAACGTTCTCTTAACACACAAATTAATAATTATTTAGTCCATTCTAAAAATACATCATTCGTTTCTTTAACATTTCAAAATATTTTGGAAAGGAACTTTACCTATATTATTATGTCGGAACTTATCACAAAATTATCAAATTTTAAGATCCTTCCCAATTTCTTTTTGTCTTAATGATCTATAAACTGCTTTGTGCCCAATAAATCTCATAACATCAATTTTTTTTAATTCTTACCTGTTTTTGCAAAAAAAGAATCCTCTTCTCATTTCAATTCAATATTTATACCCCTAAAAGTGCAGTAACAACTTGCCTGAAATAAATTGGAAATAAAAGGTTCATTTATATGTGTAGAACCAAGATAAGAAATAACGCGCACAAAGAAGAGTGGGTGCAATAAAGAGTCCCTTAAGGCCCTAAAGAAATATAATGTTCTATGATCACACAGACTATCAATGTTATTCTTTATTACCTTAGGCAGCTCCTTTGGGCTTCGAAAGCAGTATGATTGTTGGTATAAGGATGGCTGAAAGGACGTTTGTAAGTTCTCAACTCGCGTGACTCAGGTGATAGATCTTTCATTTCTTGTGTAAACGAAACATCTCGGTATCTATTGGCCAACATTTTGCTTTCTGCCATTAAAAGTAAGAAAATTGTTCTCATTTCATGAAAGGGAAATCAGTGTTTCAACAAAAGATCCAAATCTACAGGTAAAAAGTAATGAAAACTAATGTATTAGTGCTTTTACATGAAGATATATCCGGAATGAATATTTGAATAACAAGTTGTTAAATTTAAGGAAGTTGTGCATAGATTCTATGTGTAAGCATTGGCTCTGCTGTGAATATCATTGAGAATGCTTTAAAAATAGCAGAGATTAGTTATAGCGTACAAAAATAAATAGTTGGTTTATAACAGAAACAAATACTTATATTTTTGAATGTAAAGAAAGCTTCAAAATAAATGGATAAAAAAGAAATGCAATGACTACTTTTATCTAAAAAAGTTAAGTTAGAGTGTAATCGCATATATAAATCTGGATTTCATAATTTATAATATTTTTAAAAAATAATTAAAAACAGAATCCAAGAATATATAACACTATGAAAAAAAAAATTTTAAAAAAAAAAAAAAAAAAAAAAATCGTAAATGCAGTGATTTAGTTGAAATATATATTAGCGAAATATTATTTAACAGTTTCAAAAGATTTCCCCCTTGTTTTGATAGTTTTTGAAATATGAGTATTATTCCAAACATACTTAAACAATAATTATATATGTTACATATAAAATAAATCTAGAAAGCCAATTTCAAACATGAGACTCTTAGAAAACAGACTCTTAGAAAAGTATAAATTTCAATTTCGCCATTACGGAACACATGTTCATGTTTTATTTTGATAGCTGTGTTTTTCTTTTGTTCTTACAATTTCTTTAATATTCATGGTCTAGCAAATATTTGGCCATGCGTGAATGTATTCAACAAATATTTAGTGGTATTTATAGTACTAATTTTGCTATTTGATATCCATAAAATAAATAATAAAACTATGCGTCTATAATATTTCCGAAGATTTCATGTTACAGAAAAAATGATATCGCTTCAGAAAATTGAGAATATTCGTAATAAATATAATTGAAATTCAATGATAATATTATAATAAAAGTTTCCCTTTATTTTCATATTTGTTAAACATCAGGATAATTGAAACAATTTTTGTTAAATGATTACAAAAAATAAATTTAATTTCAACTATATGATGCTATGGTCACATGTACTATTATAGAGAGACATACAAACAGAGATGTAAATTATCTTATTTATCTATCAAAATCTTGAATTGAAAATAGTTCAGAGAGAAAAAGAGATATATAGATGAGTGGGAAAAATCATTTCGAAAAATGCATTTTATTACAAAATGGTAATTTTAAAATGAAAACAAAATAAAAGAACACGATCTTTAAAAAAAGTTTTGACAAAAATAACACTGACATTTTCATAAATTGAATAACATTTTTTTCTCTTAAACTTAATAATTGTTTATTAAACTTTACCAATTCACATAAGAAATTTATTGAAAAAGTGAGATCTTCTTTTGAAACTGCTTATTTTAACTTTCTTACCAAATTAAATAGGCCGTTCCATTCTGGAGTTAACAAAATAATTTAAAAAATAATCGAAATCTATGGGAATTCAATGACTGTTTTGCCAAAAATTTGAGAATTAGTTGGGAAAAGTCCAAATATATATGATTAAAAATTTCATTTTAAAAATTCAATTTATTCAAACTATTTCATTTTTAAATTAATTTACATCCGATGTTCCTTATTTTTTTCTCTTAAGATTAAATTGTCAAAAAGGTTTAGCCATAACATCGAAACAGCGGTAATATATAAAATAGACTTTTAAATTTATCAAAATTAAGTCAAAACATCTGAAAATTTTAAATAATCATAAAATGTGTTTACAATCAAAATCATCCTCCTAACTGAATTTGTCTCTCAATATTATGCTCTCTCATCTAGCTTTTTCAACTATTCAAAACAATGAGAGATAAAGAGTATGGATAGTACCACTTTTCAAAGCTTTAATCACTTCCATGATTAATATGCCTTGTTTTCAAAACAATATTTACTCAAGCGTAAATCGCGTGTTGGAGATAATTTACTTGATAAAACATATATCCACTAAAGAATCCCAAATTTAAGCTGGTTCCATCTCCTCCACGCAATCCATAATATGGTAGTTCTGAAATCTCTCTTTGTGCACTTTCCGGGGAAACTAATGGAGATCAAATGGCCGCGGGGAATACAGTACAGTAGGTGTTGGATATTAACGAAGGGATAAGAGCTGCCTCGATCTTTCAGTTTATGTCAAAGGAGAAATAAACGTACGTCAATTTCGTCAAGAATTTAGTACTTCATGGGTTTTATGTATTCGTATGATCTTGAGAAACTTATTTACTCAACAACTTAGGATTAGTTGAAGCTTTTCACTTTTTTCTATAAGAGTTTTCACTTCCTTTATTAAGTAGAAGTCATAAAAACAAGATGAGAATCTTTTTTTTTTATTTATGACTAAGAAAATGTGTAGTTATTTTGAATTTGATTTTTTTTGTGTCTCGTATAACTTTTTCCAAGTCTAGAGTTTATTTTCAGTTAATACAATTAAATAACGCTTTCAATTTTAAGAGAAATCTAACCTCCTAATACTGAAAAGAAAAAAAGTAAAGTGTCTTAAGAAAAAAGTAAAATGCTTTGAAGGATAAAAAAAAATCTTTCAAAGAAATTAATTTCCAAATATAAAATATTATCAAATACAATTAATTTGAAGAAAAAACAACAGTGATAAAAAGAAAGGTCACTTTAGAAATATTACACTATTACTTAAACATTATTTGTCATTTGAAGTTCCGTTTGCTTTATATTTTTGAAATGACTTTCAATTTTTGAATAAATCTAGATCTCAAAGTTAATTTTGATGCAATGAAATTTATTATCTCGACAAATAATACTTACGGGAGTGGTTTCAAAAAATACCTATATTTGAAGACACAGCTTTGCTAAGGCAAGTTGATGTTACCATTGTGCGTATTTGTTGAACGGCACCAAAGCAAATGTGATACTTATTCCTAGGTTAGTTTTGATTGACCAGCCATTTGCTACCAAATCAAAATATTGTTGCCGAGTCGAGCTATCACCGCTATAGAGACCCGAATTCTTCATCATCCCCTAGAAACCAAGCGCCAACCAAAAAAAAATGAGTTGCTTCTCGTAAACCTGTTCCAATGAAAGCGAAGATGGTCTCATCGGCCGAAAAACTTAATACGACAAATTTTCGGGATACCATACTCAAGGACTTCTTACAAAAAGGAAAAATGATCGATATTCAATACAGTAAGCGCTCACGACATTCAAGAATTTGGCCCATTCTGTAATCCGGTACCGATCAATCATTTCGCCTTCGTACTTTTTCGCGTGAATTAGGGTTAATATTTTCTTATGTGTTCACAAAACTGAGTGAATTTGTCCACAATTCGTAATGATTTTTAAAGAATAGATCCAAATCAAGTAAACACGGTGATATAAAATACTTTTATAAACAATAATGATCATTCTTGCCATAAAGTAGCTTGCCACAACTTGTTTTAACTGTCATTGTGTTATATAAATTTTTCTTTAGTTCTGTGTCTTTTGATTGTCTACAAAGATCAGAATGTGTGTATACACATTTAACACATTTTAAATACATTTCTTTCTTTAAATACATTAGTTCATTTCTTTAAATACATTCATTTCGTTCTTTAAATACATTCGTTCATTTCTTTAAATACATTCATTTCGTTCTTTAAATACATTCACACATTTTAAATACAATTTTCATTCTTTAATTATATTGACGCTCGATTATCTAGCAAAATCTCTAATCCGGGAAGGCTGTGTCCTCAAGTGTGCCGGATTAAAAAATACTTACACAGTGAGTTAGTAATATACCTCATTCTCACTTCCCATTCTTATTTAACACGGATACTTTTTGAACTGAACAATTGCAATCAGCAACTTCATTGAAAGAGAGTCGTGATTTCAAGAGTCCCGATTCTACTAAAGACATACTGTGGAATATCAAGATTTGAGACGAATTTTCATTCAATTGAACTTTCGGGAAAACTTAACATGATGATTAGAAGAGTAAGAGACCAGTTAGCTCTTTTAATTTTCTTCGTGTTCAGATTATAATTCAAAATGTCAACGCTCGTCACCAATAGGTCTTTGCGTAGAGCTAAAGCGATATTAATTAAATGAAGTTGTTTTCGATCCCCCTGCAATTATTAAATTTTCATTTTTCATTTAATTCTGTAATATTCATAGGATTTTAGCTTTAATAAATTTTTCATATTTGTTTCAAATGTTTTAATATGTATTTTAATATGATTTAGTACAGTTAAAATTATCTAATTAACAATAATTATTTACATTCTTATACACACACACACACACACACACACACACACACATATATATATATATATATATATATATATATATATATATATATATATGCTTGTGTGTGTAATTATTTCACATAAAATAATTATAATTTCTCAAATTTTCCCATTATCTAACTCAAAAGTAGAGATTTCATTTCTATTTTCTGATCCAGTTCCAAATTATCCTTTTTAATTTATTCGATCACGCTCTCATAAAATTTGTTGATTCAGCTTTCACATAGTCACAAATCTGCCGGTAATAATCCATACTATACTGATAGACGTCACCAATATCCCTCATAATCCCTTCATCTTATACCACGTCAGTTACTACGTGATCTGGAAATATCCCTAAAGATCCCTTCCATAAAAAAGGAAGGTTTGGAAAATTCCTCTCTCTTCTGCGCTTTCCTGTTGCAATCGAGACGGCGAGGCTGCGTCTCTTGCCTTCTTCTTTAAAATATGTATACTTATTGCCTCTCTCTCATCGAAATGAATAAATAATTTTGATGGAACAAAAGTGTATTCCTTTCGATTAAGAAGTTGAAATTCGCACTTTTACTTATTAACTCATATTTAAATTTATTATATATATATATATATACGTATATACACAGTGAAATTAATTTGTAAATTTTGTAATTTTACGAGAATTACGGTACGAAATTGACCTAAATGTATGTTTTTAAGTTTTAATAAGTGAAATAATGTTATTTACTATTTATTTAAAAGCTATTGGATTAACATCTCTTTATGCAATCAAGAAACTGGAATCCGTACAATGTTTTATTCATATCGGTTACTTTATGAACTCAAAGGAATTTCAAATGCAGTACTTTGAAAGAAATAACGTAAAACTAACGATGAATATCTTTCAAAAGCTAAATTCTTAAAGTTATTTTTTAAAGTAGTTTACTAAAAGTAAATCATTAAGTGAAAATTTTGAGAGACTAATGTGCCTCACAAGCATTTTTAAATATCTTTTTTTTTAAATTATAGTTTTTTAACAACTTGCGTGATGAAAGAGATTCATTTTCTTATCATAAGTAACAACAAGCGTATATTCGGATTATGCAGTTTCCGTGCGAATGTAACCACGTGCTTTCAAAGTAAACTTCAATATATATGCTAAGAGCACTGAATAAGTATGCACTTTATGTCTCGAAAACTGAGATTCTGGATGTATAAATGTTGTTGTTAATAGTAGTGCATTTGCGTTATAAACTTTTTAAGTGAAAAACTCGTAAAATATTTTTATTTAGGAAGTTTGAGAATCAAGCATAGTTTGAGGGGAACAAGTTAAGCAATAGCTTGTTCGAAAACGCAGCGCATATATTTGAGATATTTAAATGTTGCCCTGTTATGTATTCATAAAGCATTAAAATAAAACAAACTACTATTTTCTTTTATAAATTTCCTTAAGATGGTACACCCTGACCTTTTGTTTCAAATACAATATTTTTAGAAATGTGTTTAATAATCCCCAAAGTATATTGCTGATAATTATAATGCAAATAATCTTCTAAGTAACTCGCTAAAATTATTTTGAAAAAAATTCATGTTATAAGATACAATATATTTGATTTTAACTACAATTATTAGCTAATTGTATGACTTTTACTTATAGAAGAGTAATATCTTAAAAATTAATTACTCATGTTTATTATATTACATTTGATGGTCATTTCTTTTACATGCACTGATTTCATTTTTAATCATTAATTGATACATATTGCATACAAAGCAACATATATAATTTGTAACACATATTGGTGTGATATGTAATCAGTATTGATATAATTTGTAAACAATGGTCAATGTGTTTAATATTATAATACGAGTATAATTAGAGAGTAGCTGTATAGTCATTATTGCATCCAAAACTTCTCATTTTAATGTACCCAAATGTATCAATTTTACGATAAGATGTAAGATTGATACCAGTTATAACAATGAATTGTTATGAATCTCATAATTGCCCACTATACATTTTATTAATATTACTGTTGTGATAGTAATATATTCTATTTATTGTCATCCCTTCGGAAAAGTCCACATGCTTCAAATTTTCTCTTCAAAATTCTCATTTAGTGAGATATATCTGGGTTATTTACCTTTATTTCAACGAAGAAAACAGAATTGTTTTTACTGATATGTCTATGGAAATTAACATAAATGTCCATGTTCTAATATTCTTTGTCGGAGTAAACCTAATTCAGTAGAATTTTTCATCGCCTTGATATCATCGAAAACGTTTACCTTCGTAGAATATTTTGAGATATCCCATTACTTCATTTATGATTTTTTTTATTTTATTTCTCTAGATAGCTAAGCTGTGAAAAACTTAATGTTTAACTTTTTTCATTTTGTTGATGAGCTCTAGATAAACATCTTACTATATAGATTAAAAGTCATGTATCAATGAAAAAAATGCTAATATAAAAATTTTAATAAATTGTAATGAATAGATTTTGCAGTAGATTAACTGCACACACACAATCAGTAGCACAAAATATATGATTAATATCCTTGTGATGATAATTTAAAAGAAATTTATAAGGCTTTTAAAAAACAATTTAAGTTTTAAAATATACCTCAAAAATAATTAAAAAGCACAAGAGTAATGTGTTGTTAAAATATAAATAGAAATACATTTAAAATTACGTAAAATAGAAATATATTTAAAATTACATAAAGTAGAAATTTTAGAAAAGTTATATAAATTTAAAATAAAATTTAGATTACTACGTTTGCATCAAAATAAACATACGCTCATATTATTTGTCATGGTAAATTTGTAAACAATAAATTTTTGCAAATTTGATGTATCTGAATATTATTTTATGTATGGGTGCATTTTTGAAACAAAACAATAATTATTGAAGAAATCAATAAAGTTGCATTATTTGAAAAAAATTATAATGTATTCATTAGGTGGAAATTAGACCAGGTGAAGTTTTATATCTCAACTATTCAGGCATTGCATTTTTTTTTTAAAAAAACTAATATTTGATTTAATTATTACATTGTAAAAAATAAAAGAGTGCTATTGTTGTACTTTTTCTCGTTAAATATTAAAATAATAGCGATCGAATTTTTTTTTAAAAATCAGACAAATGATTCTATGCAAAGTTTTGCAAAGATCAGATTTTGCCACCAAAGATGCTAATTTTTTTAATAATTAGTTTCAGTTGAATATTACAATTAAAGCAAACGATACACTATTAAATTAACTATAATTTAAGCTAAATGTAATTATATTGACGCTGTAAAATGAAAATAAACGAGTCACGAGTCTTTATTTTGAAAAGTGATCAGCTACAACATTTTGTCACAATAGCTCCTGTGATGGCTAATTTTCTTCAACACAGACAATTTAAATTGTTTTCTCTATTTTAATCGCCTATGATTCACAATCCACAAGGGAAAAAGGATTTATTCTATATAAACAGAATCTGTGTACAAGGTTTTCTTATTTAATTTGTACACACACACACACACA
>BMAW01058845.1:869955-947877 GCA_019974015.1 Nephila pilipes | reverse complement strand
CACATATATATATACTTCCTTAGTTAAATTATGTGAAGACATGACTTAATTCTCTCAACAAATTGAATCAAAATGCAATTAGTTTAATTTGAAACATAATTGAGTTCATATGTAATCGTTGAAAAGTATCACGAAAAACTTCAAAAAAAAAACCCCATTATTTTTTGAAAAAAAAAAAAGAGTCCCTATTTATACGAATAATGGAACAATTACGAGAAATGGAAAACTTTTCTCTACAAAAATAAAATAATCAATAGTTCCAGTGGGGTTTCAGAATTTTTTTGCCCCAACATGCGTTCGAAGTCTATTAACTGGCAAAATGAGAAACGTGTTTACGTTACTTGATGCAAAAATTCATTTTCCCTAAGATGGTAAGACACTGAACAGACCGAAATTGTAAAAGATATGACTTTCGTGACATTATTCGTTATGAGTGAGTTTATTACAGAATACTTAAGTAAAAGTAAAGTCCTGTTGTAAAGTTATTTTCTCTAAAAACTCTTTGAGCACACAGATTACAAAAGGTCAAAAATACGTGACTTTTATGTCAGAAGAGCATTACTCGACAACTGCAGCAAGGATCGATCAAAAGGGCTCGAGGGAAACGATGGTATTTAAATTACTAATTTTATGTATATATTCTAATTTATTAAATCATATTGAAAACAATAATACTCTTCTCCTGCCGAAACTTTTAACCATCAAAATTTTACTAGTCTATGACTTTATTAAAGCTTTTTATAGCCTTCAAATGAATAGCAATGGAATTAATATATTTTTTCTCTTTAAGATATTAAAATTAGCTCTTAAACGGAGTAAAAATAAATATTTCTAGTTTTTTTTTAATTCTGAAAAATGTGAGTATGATTCCAAAAAAAAAAAAAAAAAAGTACATTAAATGACTACAGAATTTTAAAAATAATAAGAGTGTAATGATCAACGGGAAGAATATACAGCAATCTGTGAAAATTTAAAATAACAGCTAGTTTTACATTCAAGAAAACAATATTTGTGATCAACATTTTTTAGCCTAAAAATGATATAACAGGAATACAGGTCCAATGAGAAAAAAATTATTTTCAAGATTCGAGAGAAAAGAATAATTTTCGATATTACGATAAAGTTAAAATATTTTACTGCTGAGTACATGAATATAATTCAATATAACATATAAAAACAAGCAAGAGATATGCCATAATATATGAATTTACCTTAATTTTTTCGAAATATTATAATAGTACAATTTTTGCTCCCATTTTTGGTTTCAATGGATTTGATTCGATAAAAACGACGAAAAATGATTCTGAAAAGCATGACTTAACGAAGCTATAAGTTCATAAATTTCGATGCAATCTTTCACTAACGCAGTATAACTTGTTAAAAGATTCCAGAAATTGTGACAAGAATTTTTATTTCCAGGGTTGCCCCCCTCCTCTAATATTATTCCATTCAGAAAATTTTAACAAACAAGGAAAAAATCCCCTTCCCCGAAAAAGTAACTCACAAAACCATTCAGGCATTATTAAATACCGAACAATACACAAACACAAGAGCTGAATGATAAAACAAAAGAATACGCTGTCTCATAAAACTATATAATAAATAATTCTTTGTGTCTTAAAGAGAAAGAAATACTAAGACGCTTGTACGGCGTTTTCGGAAAGATCTCCTTTTTCGGTAGAATTTATTATAATTTATTACAACGTTTTTGGATATCATGACCCAAAAGAGTTTTTAATAAGAATACGACAAAACTCTAGCTTGACCATTAGGAGCCTTATTTCATTTCGAGTTCAGAGAAGTTTTATTTCAGTTGTACTTCCGCACTTGGAAGACACCCTTTTAAACAAAGAAAGTGCAGAAGCAATTTCTCTTTCTTTCTTTCTTTTTTTTGTTCATTATCATTCGAGGTAAAGAGAAATCTTTTGAGTGCACACTCTTTTTGTTGAGCTATTTTTACATCGTTTTTTTTTATCAAGATTTTATTTGGATTCAGTGTACAAGAAAAAAGCTTAATAAAATTAGAAACGCGTTCAGAGAACGTGAAGGAACGTATAAAAATGTTGCGATTCTTTTTTGATCACAGATATAAGTTATTAACGAAAAAGAAAGACTTAATTTTGGATGTAATGTTACATTTGGAGTTAAGAATACCTTATTTGAATATCAAACAGCAATTATAATAAATTAAAAATATTTTGAATTTTAATAAACACAAAAAGAATTATTTTAGTAATGAATAAAAATTTAAAACTCTTAATATATTTACGTTTATTTTCTTTGTGTGTGTGAAATATTGTTGACGATGCTTTGAATGCTTGTTAACAAAATATGAATTTTATAAATCAACACTATAAACCTATGCTTAATAAATTAACAATTGTTTTCCTGAAAACTACTGTTATGATTAGTTTAATTGCGTATTAATAAAAAGTTAAGTCATAATAACTTCAGCATCATTGCAAGACACTATCTTTATTACAAATGTTTTCTCCTTCTTAAATATTTTATGATATTATGAGAATCAGTTATCTAATAAGCACATAGATAAAGGAGATACGATTGCATTTTTAAAATCTATGCTGTGACTAATTATTTCGTAATTACTCGCCATAATTTAATTTATTTTAACGTCATACTTTGATCAAAATTCTTACATATTTCCTCTAAATTCGATTAAATGATTGTGGATAAATTTCATCTAATTTGTCAAATTTTTCTGAAAGTTAAGAAGAGAAAAATATGGGGAAAAAAAACCATGAAATAATTTCAGAAATTCCCTTTCACTCTGATGCATTTCTTAATAATTTCCTTTCTTATTTTCTCAAGTGTTGATACTGTTTATTATCTATTAATTTTGATGTTCGAAAAATCTATTTTTATTCAAAATCTAGTAAGTACATAAGAAAACTTCCTCTTAAATTAATTTTTCTTGCAATTTTGAAAGTTAAGTAATATTGTTAGTAAATTTTGCCAAATGAAGTTGTAACAGATATAATTTTTAAAAAAATTGAAATAAATCAATAAAAATAGTTTTAATGTAATAAGCAATTTAAATTTAAAAAATATTTAATTTCGGAAGTTTCAATTTCTTATAATTTACCGTGTATAATTAAATAAGAATAATAAAAATTATATAAATAGTTTTAATATAATTTTTATTGGGAAAAATTCTTTATAACTGTTTATTTTTAACAATTTATAGATTGATTGATTAGTTTTATTGACGTCACACAAGAGGCAACACGAGGGATAATGGCGATGGACCACGTAATTTTGTACCTCAGTCAAGTGACGAGGACGACATCTGACCTGGCATCCGCCTCTCTTGACTTCCACACTACGCTAATGGGAGGACTTTGGGTCCCAAAAGATTAAACGTGCATCAGCCCTGGCTACAAGACAAGTCTTAAGTGGCATCAAGATTACCTCGAATCTACGACTCTACGAAAACCGCAGGACGGGGAGACCGAGACCATGACCACAAGGCTACCGTGGGCAACCATTCAATAATGTATATTGTAAACTTAACGTTGAAAAAATACACAGCATTAAAGAAGATTTTATTTATAACCGAAAATTTCTTTTACAAAATAGTATGATAAATGTTAGAAAATTTTATAATTTTTATGTGGGAACATAAAATACGCCTGCATAAATTAAAGATAGACTTGCACGTATTATCAATGTAAACTTGCATGTGTGATCAATCACATCTGTTTTATATTCAACAGTCGCATCTTTTATAATTTTTGAACTAACAATTTTCACACATTTTACTGCTTGGGGACCTTTGTAAATAAAGTAAAATGTAAAAAAAAAAAACTGTATTAAAAAGAAATCCAAACTTAAAATCGAAAATTGATATCCGAATTCAACTTCATCGGTAACTTAATACTTCCATTGCTACGAAAAAGCAACGTAGAAATCGTATATTGGACGAAGAATTGTGTAAATATAAACAAGTTAGATTCAATTCTTCTTCCAACATTCTATTCTACTACGTTGCTTTATGGGTTTTAAATTTTAGAAGTCTGACAACACACACACATTCGATATTTTTGCCCTCCTAGTATAACTCAAGCGATTAAACCCTTTTCTCGATTAAAGAGTTTACAACAGCACTTTAAGTTTTAAATAGACGAGTTGTTAGAAACATTAGTGGCCGTGGAAGTCTAGTCGTCCTGATCGCGAACTTGCAGCCGGCGTTGTTTCTGCCGAGTCGTTCGTTCAAGCCCAGATGCCGAGTATCCCGTAGTAACCCGCCATGTAGAAGTACTGATGCAAGTTAAAACTGTCGAGGTTCCTAGTCCTCCTGTTGGCGTGCTGTGGATGTTTGGAGAGGGAGGAGCCAGCTTAGGTGTTGTTCTTGTCACTTGATCGAAGCTCACAATTACGAAATCCGTTGTTAATAGTCCTTGAGTTGCTTCTAAGTGCGACGTAAATAAATAATCAATGAATCATGTTAGAAACTTTAAAATTGTTTAAAAAAATTATTTCAATCCGTATTTACTCGTAGATGCTTTAAGCATGTTGCTTCTTTCTGTTTAATAAAACAAAAGAAATATTTCTTCCTTACTGTATTAGAATTTCAGTTATTTATTTCATAGAAACAAGATACTGCGCTTCAAACATGAGATACATCTATTAAGAATAAGATTATTTGAGTTCTTTAATCAGCCCGAGCTTGAATAATGTATGGTAAATAATGTAAAACTAATTCACAACTTTATTCATGTAACATCCTTTAAAATGAAAAAAAAAGTCTTACAAAACTTATACTATTTATGATTACCTTACTTTTAACCTTAACCTTACTTTTGGATTTTAAAAGTTTCTTTTCTTACTACTTGCCAAATGCTTAGTTTAACATAATAAAATGAACATTTAAAAATTCTTAGTTTCAACTTTTAACATTGGAATAGTATTCAATGAAATACACAATTTGAGTGCTAGAATATTTTAATTATCATACAAAAAGTTTTTCTTTTTCATATTTAAGAAATAAATATGTCGTAAAATATTGCAAGGAATGCACAACTTGATTTATTTCGATAGCTTATTATTTTTTTCTTATAAAATAAAACTATTAGTAAATGAAATAAACTTTATCACGTGTTAAGCTGATGAAGTGACTCTTATTTTTTTTTTTTTTTTATTATTTCAAAAAAAAAAAACATTATTTCTTTACATAACAATAGAGCACTTTATCGATAAAATAAACTTTATCAAGTAATAATCTGATGAAATGAATAAGTTTTTCTTTTATTTTGCTGAGTGCCTTTTTAGGGGAGAATCAAAATAGAATTACTCATGTGCCTTTTTGAATAAATTAGATTGGAGGAAGAAAGCATGCCGTACGGAGTAAAACAGAAGAGAGGAAATGATAGAAGAGAATTGGCAAGAGCGGGACGAACGATGCTTCCTCCTTACTGCTGAATCGATAAATGGTAAAATCGAGCGGACTTTCAGAGCATGTTTCACTTTTGAGAGGTTACTACTAGTCAAGTCATCCTTCTCGCCAAAGTGTCGCCAAAAATACTTGAAGTTGCTTCAGTTGTGTCATCCAGTACCTGCATAGGCATTTCGCGCGCGATTTACGTTTTACAAAAGATGCGCGTTGCTTTGCATCAAAGAAGATTTCGTGAAATATTTTCTTCAATGTTTCCTTTAGACAGTGATATATGTAATATTTCATTAAATTAATATAAAATCATTGTTAACATAGATTAACGTAAAATTTAAACATAAAATATCATGTCTTTAAAATTAGATGAATAAAAATCTTAAACAATTCTCAATTGTATCACGAATCTTCAAGAAGTAAAACTATTTGAATCAGTAATACTGAAAAGACATATTAGCTCGTTTAAAATAAAAAAAAATCATAAAGGGTTTTAATTTTAAAAAAAAGAAGAAAAAAAATGGAAAAAAAAAAAAAAAAAACCACCGTAGTAAAGGCAAGAATAAAAGTAAGTGTGCTTGCAAAATCGAAGGAAAAGGAACAATATGCATACTATTCGTATTTTTATGTGCCTTTATAATTTATTAATTATGTGTATAAACATATCTTTAAGTTTATTGTCTTATAAGGTGATTGAAACGATATAACTTTTTAATATACTGCCAATCCCCCTTTTTAGGTTTGAATATGGCTCATTACAAAGTAAAAAATAATTGCAATGTAGTTTCAAATGTATCCTAGAATACCGTCCAAATTGTTTTATGTCGGATGATTAATTTCCCGTATTTCAAGTCAGAAATCATTAAAATCGGTTGAAGTTTTCGTATTTCTCCCTTTCATATATATAACTCATATCTTTTTCATACTCTCGATGATTCATTAGCATGAATAGCCTGATTTTTTTTTTTTTTTTTTTTTGAAAAAAATTACCACATTTTATTTTGCGACAAATTTAAGCTTAAAAATACTGTCTTTCATTTTTAAGTCCTTAAACCAACCTAGAATTCAGTAAAATAACTAAATATTTTTTTAAAAAAATATGTACTTTTGATAATTATCTTAATGAAAGTAATTTTCATTACATTATATTATAATTTTAAATTTACCTTACTACAAATTATTGCATAAAAAGGTTAACATTTATAGATGGTACGCTCTTGGTTAAAATGGTATATATGATGTAAAATATTTGGCTTATATATATATATATATATATATATATATATATATATATTTAGTGTAAAATGAGGCATGCGTACACATATTGATTTCCAACCAGTGTTCTAGAGTAAAGCTCTTAAATATCTAGCTTAATATTCTTATATATTAAACCCTAAATATTCAGTGTTGCTTTCAAATGTAGTCCTTTTACTACGTTTTCATGCGTTGTCCTTCTATTCCTTTGTTGTCCTGTTACAGAGTGCCAACATAAACATTGAATTCTCCATAGTTAATGTTTTCTTTTGATAGAACTTACTGAAAAGAAAATATATATTTTGAAAAAATAAAACTGTGGGAAATACTTTTTTCAGTAAAATTAAATGAACTGTATAATAAAAACTGCATCTGTGTGTGTGAATTAAGTACTCGTGACTGAATATTTTAAAAATTCAAATTTTACTAGCTCAATATTTTAGTTTATTAAAATGCCTTTCCTTCTTTATCTCTGTTAAGTAGCTGCATAGACCTTTATTTCCTAGAATCAAAAAATAGAGTTTTGAAAATTAAAACAAAAATAAATTATAGAAAAACTATTTACACCATGAATTTAAAATTTCTGAAATTGGAGGATTTGTAATTTTACTGAACCGAGAATTAGTTTTAATTTAAGACTATTTACCTTTACGAAAAAGTTGGTTCGTTTGATATCTTTAAAATACTTATAACATTTTTGATGAATTCTTATTAAAGAAAAGAACTTTTTGTAATTATTTTTAAAGTGAAAACAACTGTAAAAGACTTATAATCTCAAATTACCTAAAACAAGATATTATAATATTTTCACTAATAATTCGAGAAAATGAATTATGAAAGTACTCAGCATCATTATTGTATACAATATAATTTAGAAAAAAAAACTTATGAACAACTATTTATTTCAGTTAATGCATTTATAATTCAAAATAAAATGATTCTTCAAACTACAATGTATTTTAAAATAAAACATGTAAAAAGTTTTTAAAAATAATGTATTGAAATAAAAAAAATTCCAGAGTTAGTGTACTTTAATTCTTTACTTTATTAAATAAATCAATATCTTGATTTCAATTTAACTTTCTTCTTGATATTTTGAGTATTACCAAAGGGCAGGTAATAATTTTCTCTGACATTATCATTTATCATTTCTTGCTAATATTTTAAATTTTTTCAAAAAAATCTAAAATTCATTGGTGGACATTCCTAATGTAGTTTTTTTTTTACTTTAAAATTTTTATGGATTAAAAAAAATTCTATCATGAAGCTTAAAAAAGTTAGAAAAGGAATTACAAACACTTTATAATAAAATCAAGACACAACAACTCTATCCCTTGAAATTATGATTCCATTCGGTATTATAGCTGGAAAAATTGGAGCTCAAAATTTCTTTAGAGAAGACTTTCAATTCAAATTAAACTAACAATAAAAAAGCAATCGTTGAAAAGATGACAGAAAACAAGTACAACGTTATCTTTTTTTTAAAAAAAAATAATGATAATTAAAAAATATTAAGAGACTTTAAACTTTCAGCAAAAAAATTGTATTAAATTGAAGACAAATTCATGGGTCAGGATAAAATGTGATTATTTTGAGTAATTCTGGAGCCAAATTTTAAATTAAATTGCCTTGAAATACTTTTAATAATTATCGCCAAATATTTCTAAAAGATTTTAAATAGCTTATCAAATATTAAAAAGTAAAGAATTAAATTATGATATATATATATAATTTCATGTTCATTGATGCATGATGCATACAATTTGTTTTTACAGCCTTTTAAATCAGAGAAATTCATGATCAAGTAATCTATTGAAACAGCTGTAACTCAATTTCTAAATAAGACACAAATACAATTCAAGTATTTTTTTAAAGGTAAGAGATTGAAAAAAGTTGTAAAATCGGCGTTCTTAGAGAAGATACTTTTAGAACCAATCAAACAGTTTCTATAGCAGATTCTAATAACGAATTAGCGTGATCGCTTCAATAGGAAATGTATGATACAAAATTATGATCATCTTATGAACATCCTTACAGTTCAGAATGAGTCAGATTCGACAATTTTATATTTAATTGATATAACAAGTGAAATTGTATGAAGTTTAAAATGAGGAAAAATTTTATACGGGTTTTCTTCAACTATTTACCTCTAATTTTAATCTAAAAACTTGATCAGAATACGAAACTACAGTTGAAAAGGAATCTTTAAAAAGAAACACTTCCAAAGTTGTAAGAGGGAAAGAGTTTCTTGAAGAGCATGCTACAACCTTAAAGGCCACTAAAAATCATAATAATGCTAAAGAACAATATTTCAGTGCCACCACAATAATGCTGAAAAGCAGAAATTTCCCAAAAGTTATTACAATAGTTTCAAATTTAACAGAGGAATGTGTATATATTTGTCAAATATGTAATGCAGAATACAACTTGCTTAAATGTCAAAAAATTTTAGAATTCAGTATTAAAAATAGAATAGAGTTTGTAAAGAAACACAATTTATGCTTTTATTGTTTCGGTACTCATACAGTGAGAAATATCACTTCTAATTATTGTTGTCGAATAAGTAAAATAAAAAGCAAATCATTGATTTGTTATAAGAGAGAAAAAAATGCCGATTACATAATAAAATAAAAAGATTTTATATATATAACCAGGAACCATGGATCAAACTGTGCAGCTTGCATTAATGCAAGTCCTTTCGTAAACCAAAACATAGTGAGTGTTTTATGGCATCATCAGTTAATACAAGCAAAAGCACCAACGAAATGTTGCTAGCTGCAGCTGTTGATTTCATTAAGGGGAATGATGGAAATTTATTCCTAGTGAAATATTTGTTAGATAGTGGAAGTATGATTTAACTGTGCTCATCTCAATTAGCTGACAATTTGCATTTGAAGAGGACAAATGTAAATGTATCAGTTTGTTGTTTTTCAGAAGTTTCATAACTATGCATTCAAAACGAGAAGTGTTATTTGTGACAAGGATAAAATTTGTTCTTGTATATTAGAAATTTCGTAACTCTGAAAAAGTACCCATTTGATACTTTCGAGACAAATTGATGTCTCAAATATAGGGTTTCCTGAAATGGTAAAATTAGATGATTCCCTACTTATACAAACCAGAAAGAATTGATTTGTTACAGGTCGTTGAACTACTTTTTGATTTAATTAGATCTGGAAAAATTTATATACCCAATACATAATATTAATGTTATAGAATTCAGTGTTTGGATGCATATTGAGAGAAAGAACAGAATTGCCAGATGAAAAACGATTATTGCATTACGAGTTAATATATGTGAAAGTGCCGAGATTTAATTAAATATTTTTTTAACTTAAAATCAATTGAAATTATAGATGACCCCTATTGTTTCAATGAAGATAATACATTAGCGGTTTTTAACAACTGCTGGCCTCAAAGATGACCATTAGATTGTAAGTTTATCCTGAAAGAGAAAATATAGGAAACAATGGAAGATAACTTTCGTGTTGCAGAAACGCGATTGAAAAGTGTTGTAAGAAAAATGCAGTATGATACAAAAAGTTGTTCTCTCAAAGTGTAATGAGATTTTAAATGAATATTTAGATATAACTAAAAGAGTGACAGACGATGCAAAGCTAGAAAACAAAACAGATTTTTATTTGCCGCGTCTGTTTCTTTATAGAGAAGAAAGTATCGCTACAAAAATGCGCAAAGTATATGAAACGAATTCACATGAATAAGGGTAACTTTCTCTAACTGATTACTTGAGGCCTGATGTTAATTTAATCCTAAGTATTTTTCACTGGATTATAAATTTCAGACTGAATAAGGTTTTAAATTTTAGCTGATGACGAGACAGCCTTTTTGCATATTTCTTTGGGCGGTTAAGAACCCAGACCTTTCTTTATCTTTCCAAAGATTTGACCTATGGTAAATCATTCCAATATCGTCAGATAGATGGATTGTTTGATATTTCACACTGAGGCAGCAACTCGACGTCTTTTAAACTGATACAAGCCACGCAATCACTTTCCTAGAAATGTTGAGCTTATATTGCCGGCGTGCTTTATCCCTCTCCGACACTCCCGCATTACTTCTATATGCATATCTGCCCATGTGCTACCGTACCTCACCTTAGTTAATCTCTTGATTGGTCTTTCAGCCCACTCTGTTTCTGCTAATTTTTCGATTTCGTACTTAATTTTTGCACACCAGTGCATGTATCCAGATGTTTCTGAAATTCTTGACACATGTTTGTTTGTATGTTGATGAATTGGTTACGGAAGCATATATCGTAACAGAAGCTCTAAATGTCTCCCGCGAAGCAAGGGAAGTTATAAGTAAGGCTAGTATGTACTTACGTAAATGGGTATCAAATGATAATTGTTTAGTTAACAAAAGAGAAGAAGAGAAATTTGATATTTTAATATTAAGTTCAAGTGACACATATGCGAAAGCTTTAAAAGGTTTGGGATTGTAATAGGACACTCAAGAAGATAATTTATGCACAGAAATTGTGAGTTTGACGGAGCTTTTGAGAAGAAAGAAAAATACAAAGCTTTATATTCTTGAGACAGCGGAAAAATTTATGATCCATTTGGGTTGTAATACCATTCGCTATTAAATGAAAAATATCGTTGCAAAAGCTGTGGATATAAAACTTACCAAAGGAGGCTGAGCTTCCTTCGACTTGAGTGAAGAATGATCTCAATGGTGCAATAAAATCTCTCAGTTAAGTGAAATCAGTATTCCAAGATTTGTTTACAGCCAAAATAATGATAATACAGCCATTTTTTTTTTTGTTTTTCACGCAAGTCAAAAATTCTATAGAGCTATTGTTTACCTTTGAGTTCAGAGCAAGGGCAAATTTTTTTTTCAATACATTTTACGGCATCTTAAAGTAGAATTGCTGTAGTAAAAAGAGTTAACTTGCCTCGGTTAGAATTACTGAGTGCACTAATCTCTATTAGATTAGGAACTGAAATTAAACGGTTCTAGATCGTAGAAAATGATCTCACATCAATTTTTGGAATGATCCGAAAATTACATTGCAGTAGATTGCAGGAACTAGTAAAAGGTGGAAATCCTTCGTTGCGTCCCGCGTCACCGAAATTTATAAGTAACTAAACCTCAATTTTGGCTTAATGTGCAATCAAGTACAACCTGACTGAATTTCTCAAACGAGGAATCAGTCTTACGTCCTTAGAGAAGTATTCTAAATGGTGGCTAGTGCAGACTTTTTGGTGGAGCCACACCTGTCTGGTGAGTACTTACTGCCCATAGTTCTACAGTTTGTATGCTTGATTCCAAGTGAGACGGAATTTTGACTGCACGTGTATTATCGATAATGCGGATTGATTTTAGAGAACTGTGCTAATATCTAAGACTGAGATCTCTTCCATTTTGACAAACTTATGAACAATAGTAACAATTAATATAAAATTATTAATGTTCTTTCTTATATTTTAGGCTTATATTTAATTGTAATTAATTGATTTAATTGTAGGAACATGTCTGAAAAAATGGACGAAAGGCAATATGTTAAAAAGGGTTTAACAGATAATTTTAACAATTTACATCTTTTTTGTTGACAGTAAAGGAATAATTCGAGTTGATGGACGTAATAGAAAGTCATCTGTACCATTTACTTAGAAACATCTAGAAATCCTGTCAAAAAATTCAAAATTACATCGGAGTTATTTTCTAGTGTACACAAGTGATTATTATTTGGCCTACAGAGATAGTTAAATGATGTATATTTAAAACTTTAGCCTTTAGGTGGCTGAGATTTAGCGTGAGAAATCGTACAACTTTGTATTAGGTGTTTGAAATGTAATCCCTCTTCTCATGTTTTGGGTTAACTTATCAAATGAAATAGTAGACAAATCATTCCCATTTAGTGTGACAAGTTTATATTTGTATCCGTATTTTGTTACTTACAAGAACCAGAGAAAAAGGACGCCAAATGAGATTTACATCTATATGCACGTATGTTTCCTTACCTGATCTATTTATATTGAGGTTTTGTCAGATTTAGCATCACATGGACTGATTGCAATCTTAAATCTATTTATGTCGAGACATGAAAAATGCTCAAAAATTTTCAATGCTACCAACAGACAATGCTACCAACTTTGTGGGAGCAAATTCTCAATCGATAAGGTTCAAGAATTTAGTCAATTTACCTGACCAAGCATTGATCTCATATTCCATAGTTGAGGAAATAGAATGGAATTTCATCCCTCCAAAGTTTCCTCATTTCAGAGGTTTGTGAAAGGCCGGCGTAAAGTCGGTCGATGGGCAAATTGCGCTTAACATGCGAAGAGTTTGAGATTATAATTGTGCAAATAGAGGGCATGATAAACTCGAGACCCCACACATCAGTATCTGATGATTTTGATGACTTTGAAGTTTTGATCTCCGGTCTCATCCTAGTAGAAAAATCGATAAACGCTATTAAAGAGTCAATGATAATCGATGTATATATTATTACTATTATTTAGGAACGATCCAGAAAAGAACAAAGTGGATGATTTTGCACAAAATAATATATCTGTAGGTTATTTAGTACTTATTAAGGAGGACTTGATGCCAGTTTGTAAATGGTGTTTAGGGGTCGCATTGCTGAAACTTTTTTACGATTCTGAGAATAAAAGGAGAACGTTAAGAATAAAAATGATATCGGGTGTTATAAAAAGAGCAATCATAAAAAATGCAGTGTTACCTATTGAAACTTGAAGCATTGTTCTATGTGTTTCAGATTTTTTTTTTTTTTTTTTGTAATTGTTACAGATTAGCATTTGTTTTTATCACATGTTATGTGATCAGAACGTTGAAGTTTCTATGTGTCTAGTATTATTTTAATTGGAGGGTGTATTGAAATATTGTATTTCCATCTGGGGTAGTGTTAAATCTCTCCCAGATTAATTCCTGACAAACAGCTAATTATTTAAGTATTTGTGTATGAAGCAAACGATATTAATTTTATTTCTGATTTTTCATTCATGTAAATTATTTCTATAAAAATCATATATTCGTTAAAAAGGAATAACATTACATTATTTTGTAATGTTTTCTTCCATTAAATGGTAACAAAAAGTATTTTTTGAATATTTTTAAAGGAGTGAGTTGTTTTTAAGTGTTGAATAAAGTAAAGTCTCTTTCTGTTAGTTCTTAGGGAATTCAATAAACAGCGCCAATATGGCTTATTACATTAAACTTATAATACTTCAAATAGTCTGTTAATCTTGATGTGACACTGATACGCAAATTTAAAAAAAATTAAGTGTGGCTATTGATAGGGAAAAATAACCACCAGTTTGCTGACTTCACACTTATAATTTTCCTAAATAATTTTCAAAATTAAATTGCTACTTATAAATAAATTAATACACCACTTCTTCAATTTCATCAAATTGGAACATTGTATGTATCAAAATTAAAGATTTTATGTAGAGAAATGTGTTTTATTATTTATCTCTTAGTAAACTCATTACCCACTAACATCGAAAGGATACACACACAGCTAGAAACATGAAGTAAAATGTAAATGCTATAGTTCCCCAGAAAGATTGGAAAAGCAAAAAAAAAAAAAAAGGAGAAGAAGAAGAAGGAGAAGGAGAAAAATGTGTCTGTGTGTATGTATGTATACGAAGGTTTCGTTCTGCTTAAATGACTTTTTCGCTAAAAAGACAATCAAGGCCGAACTGGTGTTAACGTCTGCTATTGCTTTTAGTTTGGCTATATTTTTGTTCTTATTTTTTGCTTTCTACAAATGTGCTCCGATGGAGGTAATTTTCCTGATGTTCGGGAAAAAAAGATCTAGATGTTAGTAAAAAGAATGAAGTGCAAATTTGGGAATATGTAAATTTGACTCAATTCATTGTAGTGACAGTAAACATGAGTGTAACTCAAATATTTTGCTTGCTGTTATGTTGCAAAATTAAAATAATAGAATAAAACATCTGGCTTAAATATTTTAGGATTTGAGACATATTATTTAGCTTATGAAATTTAACTTTTAAAATATTTTGTTAATATGTTTGTCAATCGTATGAATATTATGTGTGTTGTTCAACGGATACAAGAAACAGAATTTTATATATTCAAAAAGAACTGATTTTAAGTATCTGACATTAATAACTGAAAACAGAGGCTTGCTTTAAATGCTTATTTTTCGCAAAGGTAAATATTTAGTAATAATTTTTCATAAATTAACAAAAATGGAAATTTATACATTAATAATTTAAAAACATTAGAAAAGTACATATTGTTGAGCAATTAATTCATCATGCAAATAATTTGTGAAAATCTCGGTTTATTTATTAAAAAAAATATTATTTAATAATGAAATATATTGGATTTAAATGACTGATCCTAATTTTATAAAGCCCGCTAGATGCAAAATACTTTTTTTTATATTTAGAAGACTTTAAAGATTATTAGTTTCCTGTAAGTAATTTGTTGATTTGAATTTTATAGACATATATTTAAATACATATTAGTCAATCCCCTTTTATGATTTATAATATTTTTATAAATCATAAAAGGGGATTGACTAAGTGGAATAAGATGTATGAATAGAAAATGCGTTATATTTGCGTTATAGTCTACATACATTAACTGAAAATTGTCGTGAATAAACAGTCTAGTTAAAAAGCGTTTTCATGAGTTTACAATTCAACTAAACACTTCTTAAATGATCCAGTTTTATTTTACTCTTTTCCCTATCTGCAGTTCTAAACCAGAACAATATAAAAAACATCCAGGGAGGAAAATGGTGATAATTCCAATCAAGTTTTGTATCTTGTCTAGTTTGTGGAGCAGGTTTACTCGCAGTTGGAATTGTAAGAAAGTCACAGTTTTCGTGGCTTTTCCACCCGCCCCAAATAAAACAAAATCCGATAAGCATTTTATTTCAACAATGTTTACTTATGCGAAAGCATAAATAGTAAAAAACAGTTCGAAAACAAAAGTAGACAGCAGTTTAAAATTATAATTACTTAAATGCATTTATTTTATGAAAAACTTATTTCTTTAGCATCTTAATAAATAGTTTCATAATAGAAAGCATACGTCATTTCTAAGTAGGAAGCATTCTTAATTATATGTGTGCGCTCTTTGAAAAGAATTATAAGCAAATATAATTATTTTTTAAATTAATTATTGGAATATATGTCGATGAATTAATTATCTTCACTCTGAGATGTTTTGAATATTCATCTATGCACCTTCAATTCCCATTTCTTCCCAGAATTTGTTATGCAATAATTTCAAAAAAAAATAATTTGGAAAAAAAGATTAATTTTTTTGAAATAAACTAATTATAAAGTGAAAATTATGTTTTTGATGTACTGGAAATTCAATTAATAATTTCATGAAAACGTAATTTTTATTTCTTGATAGTTTCATTTCTTGAATTAATTTTACCGCAGTTTTATCTTTAACCATAAAAATTCTTAAATTAGCCTTATATTTTAAAAAAAGAGAATAAATAGTTATGAAATACTTCACTATCACTAAATATATTAGAATTGTTATTAATTGGAAGTAAATATAAAAACGTTAAGAAATAAGTATAAAATTTCATTTGTAGAAAATGATAATCATCTTTACATAAAAATTTACGAGAAAATTAATGTATGCTTGTTTAATTCTTCCTAAGAAATATTCTGAAGAAATCCTTGTGGATTAAAATTACTATAAAAATTTAATAATTGAATCTTTAAGTGAACTCAAAACTTACACTAGAACCAAAATGTTAATGAAGGGAATCCTTAGTCAAATTTTATAGCAATATATTTTTAACTAATTCAGATATTAACTTTAATAATGAAAGCCGAGAAAATTCTTCCATTCCAGCTAACTTCGACTCGTATAAAGTATCACGAAATAAATATTTCTTTCAAATTCATCTGGTAAAGATGATGTTTCCCCTTCTCACCAGTTCATTAACTAGGACGTTTCTATTCGTCAAACATGTCGAAACTTTCCTACACTTCGCTTATTAAGTTAATACAGATGCGCTGTCCTACACAACGTAGAATTCTAATCAGATGGCTGCATTTTAAATAATCCGTTGAAACTTAGTCATGACATTTAAATGTGTTCGCAATGTGATAAATTTTCGCCATTTATTTAGCAAATGGAGACTTAAAACGAGAAGGATAATTTCATATTTTAAATGGATAATTTTCCATTTAATCGCATATATATTGCAACCAATTGAAACATTCTTAAAGTAATTTCCAAAAAATAAAAAAAAAAAAAAAAAAATTGACTGGAAGGGAATATTTTACTTTTCAACTTCAAATAAATCGAATTAGATTATTTGCTTATAAAAGTAGGTTTAACTATCTTTTCTGTAATTTAATATTTAAGATATTTTATTACATTTTTATTATTAATTTCAAGCGGCAAAAAATTGTACTCCCTAAATATTATTTAAGATATTCAGCAAATCAAAATGAATATTCTTACAATGAATTTATCACAGTTTTTCTTTACCTCAAACCCTAAATGTTTAAGAAACATTAAATTAAAAAGATCAAAGAGGTTTTTTGCTATATGATGATTCTTTAAAGATTCTTAATATCTTAAAATTTAAATTTTAAGCTTTTTTTCATTTAGCTATCAATTAGTTTTCAATTGAGATGCATTAATTTTTTAATAAACTTTTATCTTTTGAATTTATTTTTAAATTTTTAATTTCAAGTACAGCTAAACTAATTTTGTTAATATATTTTCGTAAAAAAACTTTGCTAACTTAAAAAAAAATATTTCGAATTCTTAGTAACTTAATGACACTTTTGGTAAAGATTGTTATGCTTCCCTACAATCACTTTTCTTCTACTGTAAGAATAAAAAATAGATGTGTTTTAGTTACAAGACAAATATAGGAAATAAAAATCTTTTTCGAAATATTAAATAAAGCATGTTTAAAATTAAAACTGTGGTTTAATCTTTTGAGTAAACAACTACCCGGCATTAAAAATATAGATTAATATTTACAATGAAAAAAAAGTGCGTGTTATGGTGACAAATACTTACTTATAATGTAACCAAGTATAAATATTTACGTTTAGTAAAATTATATATTTAAGAGTCAGTATACAATCGGTATTTACTAATATGAATTGTACTGCTTTAACTTTTCTTTCATAGAAGTATTCATAATAAATGATTATTATTCCTACAGCAAAGATAACATTTGTTAGCTTAAAATAGAATTTATTAAATAAAAGTTTTTTGAATAGATGCGACAGAGATTTGGTTCCAAAATGTTTTGCTTATTGCATCCCTAATACTCATAACTTACAAGCAACCCAATGATAAACTTTTTAGAAGAAAGTTTGATGAAATGTTTCTTGGCTCCTGATTATTGGAGAGTTTATTTCTGTACGTTGTAGGTCTGTATCAGTTATAAAGATGCATCGAATTTGATAAAATTGTTTATGAGGTAAAAAAAATGTTACATGACTAAACTGAACAATTTAAAAGTTCTCGTATCAGATAACAGAGTGGATCATTGTGATGTTTACCCTAATTTTTTTCAGTTCTATGGAGAACGTATCTTAATAAATTTCAATTTAAGACAGATGTTTTTTTCAGAATTAAAATACCTATTTTCAAAAATACATGCTGAAATTCAATTATTACACATTATTGTCACACTTTCATTCTGAAACTGTCTTTTCTCAATACATAGAAACAAATAAATATAGAATATTGTAATCTCTCTGATTATTCCTCCTCTTCATTCTAAAAATAATTTAAAATATACAAGTTTTCAAAAAAATTTCAATATATAATTTTGGTGTCATAACCATTTTATAATATATTTGTTGTTGAGGTTAGTTAAGTCTATTTTTCTAGAATAATTCAGCAAAGTAGTATAAAACCTCTCACAACATTCTATATATTTTCTCCGTTTCTTGCCTTTTTCAAAAAAATTATATGTTTTTTTTATTAATTTTTAATATTATTTTAAATTTCATATATTTTAATTACTTGAATTTTTGTTTATTTAATTTAATCTATATGATTTATGGTTACACACACACAAGCGCACACACACACACACACACACACACATATATATATATATATATATATATGTGTGTGTGTGTGTGTGTTTGGAGAACACTGGCTTGTAGAAATTGTTGTCAATCACGAATTATCCGAGAGATATTGGTAACGGACCTCATAATTTTGATTGATGATCAAATCATGAGGATGACATCTGATGTGGTTCTCTTCTTTCCTAATTTTATACTTCACCACTCGATAAATTTTGAAAAATATGCTCTGCGTAGCAGCCCTTTAATATATATATATATATTAAATTTAGAAATCTCTAAGCTTTGAAAGAAATTTTCGATTTTAATTTAGTAAATTAGACAGGATATTAGCAGTATATGGCTTCTTTATTCACCGGTCATATTGTATGCTTAGATTAAATATGACAAATGAGTAAGCTCAAATTAATCACTCTCCTCCATCCACGCAGGAATTCAAAATTAGCTAGAAATATGCTCTCCTCAATAGTGTAGAGGAGAGTATGTATGTATGCATTAGTCTGGAGAGGTCATCGCTCTATACTTAAGGACTCATGTTAATTTTTTTTATTTCAACAAGATCTAGCATTTTAAAAGGTGCTTTAATAATTATATTAAAGGAGATTTATTAATTAAGGAAATATTTTCCCTCTCTTTCTCATCTCTTTTTTCCCTCTTGAGAAACCTGAACGATTTAGTATAAGTAATGCATTTACCTTCTACAAAATATAAATAATGTTTCATTCTTCACTTTATGCATATTATGCAATATTCGGATGGATGTATATTCATCAGCAATCTGTCAGTATAGATAACAAAAAGTCAGAATTACAAAGTTATGTTACAGTGCAATTTAAAATACTGTCATATTTATATCATGTTAAGCTTAAATGTAATTTTAAAAAAACCTCATAAATATAATAACATTACATGAATTTAGGTGTTTTGCCATTTGGTGTTTGAGGAATATCGTATTTTTTTTCTATAGCTGATACTCTTTTCAAATTTTCCATATTTCTGAGGAAACATATGAACTATATACGTATCAAATAAACAAAATCGCTGTTGTAAAGAATAACTTTAGAAATGAAATGTATTAAGGCTTAGAATTAATAATATGTTTTATGCTCATATAAATTAAATAAGAATTATTAAGTATATAATCATCAGTTATTTTTTAAACCTGGTTCTAAATTCTTGTAAGAATACTTTGGTTACCCACAAAGACATACACACCATATATACATATTAGGAATAACAATATTCTTTCATTGGTAAATTGCGAATTACTTGAGTAATTCTTCATTATTATCGCAATTTCGTAATAATCGTTATATGAACTATATTATTTAATTCGATAATTTGGTAAATTATGTATATAATTATAATAAATTTTTTGTAAACATTATCTGGGAGTAATGTGTTTATGAAGACTTTGATGTATCGTATAAAATAACGATAAACTGTTTATTAAAATATTTTGCAACATCTTTTGGTAACTAATCTTTATACTTGGGAAAAATAGAGGATAATGAAAATTATAGTAAAACAAATAAAACTACGATCAGAAATAAAATCTGGGAATTGATTGAACGCATATTTTCGAGCAATAAAAATGATATAACTATACTCAGCTACGTGAAAACAAAAATAATAAATGTTACTGATTCTGAAACTTCAAAATGTAGAAATTTTTCGACACCTGAAAATACGTTATAAATGAAAGAAACACTTAATTTACAGATCAAAACAAAAACAGAAAGGCAGGATAATTCACCTCTTGCACAAAAACTTTTATAAAATTGTTAAAAAAGAACTGGAGTATTTTCAACTCGAAAATATTTGAGCAAATATATTCAAACTATGTACGATTCTTCAATAATTATTAAGTCAACAAGTCAATCTGAAAGAGCCTGACTTCAGAGGGATTAATTGTATAAAAATTAGATCACAATTAGCAGATCAAAGTGTTGTTCAATTATGTTTTATATATTCTTGTTTTTTAAAACAAGAATATATAAAAAGAATATAGTATAACTTGGTTGCTTTCCCTGTTAGACTTTCTATTCGTCAGACTATTAATTTCCCTTAGCTATTTAAGTATTGACTCATGTTGGAGGAATCAAATGAAGGAGATAATCTCGGTGCTTTACACAAGTTAATTAATAAATCGCATATTTATTCACTTATTTTTAATGTGTGCTCTTTGTAAAAAATTATTCATGCATGAAGGGGTATCGTAAAATTTAATTTCTACTAAGAAATAAAGGAGATATATAGATATAATTTATTCTGCATATTTATTGGTCCTTATGTACGTAATATTGTAAATTACTTCTATTAATATTGATTTGTTTGGTTTCAGGTAACCGTATATTGAAGTAACCCGCAGTAGTAAGAAGATAGAGGCTTGCAATGGGATTAAGTTCCTTCATTTGAAAGGTAACAGTTCCCGGAAAATCCACAATTAAACTGTAACTGTTTATGGAAATGTTAGCCTGTCATATGACACTGTCGAGAGGCAGAAAGGAAAATTTGGCCACATGTCTCTCACAGACGACCCAAGAAACGGAAGACCATCGCTCATGGGCGATTCTACTACTTTGAAAATGATGGAGGACTTTATCCTATAAGACTAAAGAGAAAACGTCCAAATGATACTGAATGAGACTGATCTTAGTTAAAGCAGTGTGTGAAAAACTATTTACAAAGAACTGCACATGTCAAAGGTGTCAACACGCCGGGTTTATCTTTATTATAAATATTTTTATATATCTTGATTATAATTTAGTAATAAGTAAATTTTTACGATACCACAAAGTGTACAAGTAATGATCATTTGTTCAACAACTAAAGAATTTTATTTATGCATAATTTTATTGAAGAAGAATTTTATTATATATATATATATATATATATATATATATATATATATTATAAGTGTATATGTGTGTATTATTTTTCTCAATATTATTACTGAACGCAAGAACGCTGCACTTCTGTTAATTTATTTACATTCTTACTCTTCAAAATTACAGCAGGTACAGCAATCCTGTTGTCAGTGATTTTAAACATCAGAAGCAGTGAATTTTTTCCCTTGACATTTTACGGAATTATCTATCTCCTGCCACATAAAGAAAATTTAATTATGTACAATAACTTGAGTTTACTGTCATTTGTTTTTTAAATGATCCTTTGGGAGCAAGCAAATGTAGTTAATTCGAGAAAATCCAAATAACTTCGTGAGCTAAATCGGTACTTACGTTTATATGTAAACACTAATGATTACTTTTATATAAAAAAAAAACTCTCAAGACGTTTATTGGAAAATGTATTTTAGGAAAAATATGGAGATAATATAATGTTCTTTTTTGTAACTGTATACAGAAATATGGGCAAAGCAAAAAAGTACTGGAGTGTTTTAAATATCAAAACATCAATCGGAATATTTTCTCCAGCAATATCTTACACTTATTCAAAAGTTTATGCATGTACTATATAAGAATTAATTTGTTTTAATCGATGATTTAATGTAAAATAAACTAATGAATTATATTGATATGTTGAAACAAAATCGAAACAAAATTAAAAGAGTGAGCGAGTTAAAAAAAAACTTCTTTCTTAACTATAACATACTCTAGCGCATATTTTCTTAATTAACATGCAAATTTCCTAACACTACGCGTGAGTAACAAAGTTTCAGTATAGTTCATAGATTTATATAAATTATTCATCCTCAATTATCGACTTATAATTGACAGAATTTATCATTTTGTGTTTGCTTTTTCTAGTGATAAATTATATTTTATACTTAATCTAATGCCTCACAATTCGTATCTCCGCAAATGTGCTTAAGAATTTCTAAATCATATCTTAAAAAGGAAAGAAAATTAATTCAAAAGAAAAGAAAATGTTCTTGAAATTAAATGATTTATAAATAATTTTTCTTTTACTTTAGAAAATCAATTTGCAATTATGCTATATGAGCAAAAAAATTCAAATTACATAAAGAAAATTAAAAATTATATTGTTCATAATTTTTTGCCTATGTATTACAGATTTCATGAACCAGGGGTAATTTTTTAGATATCACTAATTTGAATGGTTCTAATTTAGTAACAGGTAGATATTCGTTTAATATTGATAAGCATAATTGGCATTACTACTACACACAACCTCTAATTTGCAGATTCGTTAAGAATAGTTTTGAATACTTATAGAAAGCATCATAATTTGAATATATCTGACACATCAATTCTTCAAACTTCTTTTCATTTATTTTGTAACGAAAACTATTCCTACTTTCATTTGTAGAGGAACAGAATCTCTAAGAATAGCCATACAAGCTTAAACCTTTTATTCATTTGTACAAAAAAACATAATAAGAACGTAAGACATACAATAAATGAAAGAACCTTTAATATCACATCAATAGAAGAGAATAATTGCTTGAAATAGGATCCAATCTGTGTTTTTTTTTTTGTAATGTGTTACAACCGTTATCGATAATTGGAATCTTTGCAGCTTTTCATGCAAAGAGATCTCTGCTTCTAGTAAAAAAATAAAAGGATTTCGCTTGGTTTTTTTTTATACCATAATATAGAATCAGTTAAATTAATATTATGATCTAGCCTTAAATATTCCCATTAAACACATACTTTATATTCAGAACGATACGTTTAGTTTCCTGAGTAAATGTGAGTTCCGTTCTAATTTAGCTAAGTAGAAGCAACATTGAAGGTTGTGTGTGTGCTACTGGGTGATTAGAAAGGTTAATATATATATTTCAAAACTACAGCGTTTTTATTCTAACAACAAAGGATTAAAAGTATTCGAGGAATAAAATTTTAAACGTGTTCGTTTTCACAATGAAATTTAAAAGATATTTAAAAAATAATTCGATTTATCATTTGAACTGTACGAAGTTGATAAAACAATTCTCGAGTGAGTTTAGGTGCTAATCAAATATTTTAAGAATGATATACAAGTAGTTTGGAATTTTGATGATTTGATTCAGGTTTGGCTGAAAAGAAGGAAACCAAAAGTATTTAGCTTTGAAATAAAAGGTTAATAAATTTTAATAAATTAAAGTAGAAATCATAATTTTTTAAGAAATATTTTGAAATAATATTCATTTGAATTAATTTTTATAAGTAGCTATGTTCTAATGAAGGATGAAAAACTTCTTGATATATTTCATCGAGATTTTCCGAATCTAAACATGTAAGAAAAGTATCAAGAGAAGGAAATCATATTTGTTCTAAGTGTTCTACTGATACAAAAAAGTTTCACATTGAGAAAAGGGGATGTTTATGAAAAGTTTCTTTCTCTAATTCATTTATTTTTGAAATTTCATAATTTTAAATCATATAATCTCAGATAAAAACATACAATTAATGAAAAAATTGGATTATTTAGTTAAACATCTATTGATAGATTTAGTTTCCTCTAAGAAATCGTCCGAAAATTCCTCTATAATTTTATTAAGTAAGAAGAATGAATTGAAAACTGTTCATTAAAATATTTCTTCATTTAAATAAATTCTAGCTTCATTTCGTAGCGATGTTAAAAGAATTTCCTCTATATGTGACTTATTTATTACCTTATAAAAAGATAACATCCATTCCACTCACGGACTTCTTACACATACACACTCTTTAGCTTCTGCTTCAAAAATTAAAAAAAAAAAAAAAAAAAAAAGAAAAGAAAAGAAAAAGAAAATTAATATAGAATTCTTATAAATTCCTGCTAAGCTAAAACGTTATTTTTTATTAACACTATATTTAAAATTTTTTAAATATATAGAAAAATTCACTTGTTAAATTTTTTTTCTCTAACTTAAATATTAATTGTTCTTTAAAAATACTTAAGAATGCACCAGCAATAATGATTGAGTTTTTTTTCGATATTCATGATGTTGTATATCTTTACTGGGTTCCTGAATGTCAAACCATTAATCAATATTACTATCTTCAAATTCTTGCTGAAATTCGCGAAAGAATAAGGAAAAAAAATGACCCGAATTGGGGAAAGACAAGTCATGCCTCATTGTCTGTAAAGAGGTTTCTAGCCAAGTATGGCATCCGAGTGTTACACCTAATTCGTTGGATCTTGTGTCACGCGACATCTATCTGCTTACTATGGTGAAATCTGCATTAAAAGAAACAAGATTTGATTCCATCGAAGCTGTCAAAGAGAACGTGTGGTACGCGTCCTGAAGAAGCTGACAGAAGACTTCCAGCACTGTTTCGAACAAAGGATATTTCGTATGGAACGTTGTAGGGATACAGGAGAAGTGTACATTGAAGGTGATAATGAGTAAATATGTATGACATCAAAATAAAATGTTTATTCAGCGTCAGTATTGTTATTTAATAGCTTAAATAGTTTTAATATCAATATTTTTAATATTTCTTGATAAAAAGTATTATCACATCACATTGCTATGAAGGTTTAAGATCACTACTTTTGCAGGTATAACTCTTTTTAAGTTAAAATTTAATAAAGTATATATATATATATAATGCACTGGGTTAATTTACTTTTGTTTAATGCATTTGTTTCTATGTTATACTTTTCAACTTCTGTAGAATTTTTGTTTTGAATTAGGAATTCTGCTTAATTTTAGGTTTCATACCATCTAGTTGAAATGTAATTCACTGAAGTTTCTATGGTTGGAAACGTAATACTAGTATGTACACATTATTCTTAATCTCAAGTCTGAGACAGTATTTAAATTATGATCTCCATTTTTGTATTTAATTTCTTAATTCATTTCTCTTGATATGTGATTTGTAGTTCTTGGTAAGGTTTTCATGTCCAGAAGTTTGTCATAATTTTTTTTACATTACAGGTTTCATTTTTAATTACTTACTTGTTTAATTTGCATTCTTGAATATTCTGTATTATTCTATTTTCAACAATTTAAAGAATTTTTTACACCATAGTATTTTGTATGCTTTAAATTAGAGATAATATATTCTTTTTGTTTTTTAAATTAAATATATGTTTAATTTAATTTTGTAATAATTGCAATTTAATAGTTTTTTTATTAATTTTAATTTCAATTTTTATTATGTAACATTCGTAATTCATTATGAAATTATATATAATGAAAAAGAAGTATATCTATTTAAACGTTAATAATTATATAATTGCTTGTATATCTACTCGTATATATATATAAATGCACAAGACGCTGACATAAAATAACGAGAATGACTCTGTAAAACATTTTATTTTAATTTCTTACATATTTACTTATTATCACCTTCAATATACACCCCTCCTCCTTTGGCTACAACGCTCCATTCGAATCTTCCATTGTTCGAAATAGTGTTGGAAGTCTTCGATCAGCTGCTTCAGGACGCGTGCCGTTTCTCTTTCCTAGCTTCAACGGGCTTAAATCTTGTTACTTTTAATGCAGATTTCACCTTAGGAAACAGATAGAAGTCGCATGTTTCAAGATCCGGTGAATAAGGCGGATGGTATAACACTGGGATGCTGTACTTGGATAAAAATCTTTTGACAGTCAATGTGGAATGAACCGGTGCAGTGTTTTGGAGGAAAAATTTGCTGTTCGGACTCTTTGTCATTTCTTACAGTCTCAGCAATCGCACGAATACTGAATTGACAGTCAGAAAGAACCAGATTACCGATTTTTTCAATATTATCATCCGTTTTTGACGTGGGAGGGTGAACTGGGCGTGAATATGTTCAATGTCGTCTCGGCCACCTTGGAAACGCTTACACCACTCAAAAACACGTGCATGTGATAAACATTCAATACAATACACTTTTTTCAATAAATTATAGGTAGCGTTTTTTAAAAGAGTTTCATCTGAAATTTCACAATTCGTTGATCACTTACCATTTTTCCAGCAGAGTAAATAAATAACTCTAATGCGAACGAAGGCTACAGGTATACGGATTTGCTTATAAAAACGAGAGGCACTGCGTTCGAAAGAGAAAGCTTCAGGCTAAATAGTTGTTTGTCGCTGTCATTTGGCGCATGTGTACTGTTGCGTCAGAAGTACACATGCACCAATCTCGTTATTTTCCACACCTCGTTCATATATGTAATTCTCTTTTTAAAAAATAAATAATTATTTACTGTTATAATTTTGCTCAGAAAATTTTCTTCTGAGTTTTAATGAAATTATCTTTCATTTAATTCTTTGACGGTAAATGGTGATTTGCTACATTAAATTCTTGTTTTATGAATTTTTATTTTTAAATTTGAGTTTAATTATGAAAGCGTTGTTTCGCAAACATAAATTTTTTTTTCCAGAATATTCCTATTTTATAATTATGTTTTCTTTGTTAATAAGTGTTTTCTAATTTCGGTTAAAATTTTGAAAGTCAAATTTTATTTTTTTTCATGAAATCTATCTATCCTTCATTAAGTTGTTTGGATGGTTTTTTGTAAACATTGTCATATTAGATGCTTAGTTTCTGTAAATCCTAAGTATGTTATAGGTTGAGTGTTGCGTAGCTATTTTTAAATTCATTATTTTTTAAAAAGTTGTAAAAATTTACAAAGTAAAGTTTGTGAAAGGTAAAAATATATGTATTTGTATATTTTCATTTTAATGGGTTTGTTTTTGATTTTATATTTAAGTTTCCACGGCTTCTTCCCAACCAAATGAAACTTTGTCACTTAAATTAGGTAAATTTCGAAGTGTAGTGAATAGACAATCAAGTCCTTTTAAAAGCAGCAGAGAATTGAATTTGAGGATAGAAAGATTGCAAGTACAGAAAGGTTACAGTAAGAGGAAGGTTGAGGTAGAAAAAAGATTGCAAGAGGGCGAAGGATTTAAATAGTGCGTGGGAGTTACATGCGTGTTTTTGTGATCTATAGGGACTAGAACCCGACGCAGTCTAGTCGAATTTTATTCATTGTGGATTAACTCACATCGGATTCGAGTATCCGGATAAGAATAAATTTGGATATTTTAGAAGTTATCATAATCCATATAGAGGTACAGTGAACTAGTACAGAGCATTCCCTTTTTCGAGAAACAGTAAATAAGACTACGAAAAGCTATTGACTATATTCTTGAACTGGTTATGTGCAACTATTTTAATTACTTTATCTGTGCTTGTAATTAAGTCGAAGGCTTAAAGTTTGCGATTATTTTAAGGTGACAGACGAGTCAAGTACTATTCATACGTCCCAATGTTAATTACAATTTTTTAAGAAAATGTAAAATATGAAACTGCTAAAAGTTACGTAATAAAAGTATTTTAAGTACATAATAATTAACTCTATTGCAAGTTATTTGTAAACTTTTATCCTAAAGTTTATATTTGAATTTTAAATCACAAAAACTTTTAGTTTTATGTAAATTATGAAGATAAAAGGAGCTGCACGTCTATATATCTTAACCCCATTTGGAGTTTTAAAATAAGAAAGAAGAATGCTTAACTTTCCCTACGTAAGTAACTGGAATTTTTTTTTAAAAAGTTGCATACGAAAAAAATTTAAGAGTTTCTTTATTAATAAAATGTTGGGATACAATCTTGAAATAACCTTCTACTCTTACTGAATACTTTACTCGTATTATTTCTTAATTTAAAAGAATGTGGAGATATAAATTGGTATTATCGGCTTAACCCATTCAAAACAAACACGATAAAAATCCTTTTAAAATAATTGAAATCATTTTACTTTTATTTTATATGAAATGAAAAGAAAAAATATATTTGCCTGCATTAGCGAGTTGCAAACAAAAAAGTAATAAAAATATTTTCTTTCTCTACCATTATTTTTTATGATGAATCGAGAATAAATTCACTTTCAAATCAATACATTTTGAAGAATAAATCGCCAAGAAATTCTACGCTGTATTTAAAAGGAAATAAAAATAAATTCAATCCCTCCCAAGAAAGAAAAAAGGTAGCAAGGATATAAGAATGGTTTATTTAAAATACTAAAAGAACAATAAATTAAGTTTTTTATTACATATTGAAAAGTATCATAGATATTAAATTTTATCGAGAAGTTTTTGGCGTATTGTAATATTTTCTCAGCTGGCTCAATTTTTTTAATTAAAAAAACATTTTAAAATTTGATTGTTTTTATTTTCCCTTTCTTACCATTATACAGCAAATTAAAATCATTCCTATTCTATGCATAAAAAAAGGCTTTATTTTGATTCTTCGCCTTTCAGAATTAAATTAAAAAAAATCCTTCCCTAGAGCTGATTAATGCTTATTTAAAAATAAATCGTGGGATTTTAAAAGGTACATATCATCCCCACTTTTTCAGAATATGTAAATTTATTACAGTAACAGTTAACGATTTATAAAAGAAAAAGAAAAAAATATTGTATAATGGGTACAAAATTAATATTTTGCTTGAATTATTATGCACGATGAGATTTAATTTATATTCACTGGATTTAATATTTCTTACATTCAATTAAAACATAATATGTATTCCATGAAATATTCTTCTATTTTAATGAATTTCGCAAAGGAAACAGCACATTATTGATGAAAAAACTTTAATTACTTATAACTTCGTAAAACTGAATTACAACGTATTTATAAAGAGCAAAACTACATCGCGTATCAAATCGTAACATAAAAATATTACAGTCATATAGATGCATAAGATTTTTAAAAAATTGATTTTTTCCAGTTTTTCAAAAAAATTTAAAATGAAATAAAATGTAACATAATATTTTATTTTAAGTTTTAAAAATATTTTTATAGTAAAATAAATTGATCGTCTTTATTTTACATGGTACTGAAATTAATGCAACATTCCCGTATTTTGTTCAGTAACAAAAATACTTCTCCTCATCCATTAATAATTTTATAACAAAATGGCTGTATTCCTTTTTTCAACCAACTTTATATTTAAATCAAATAATTACTTTGGAAACTGTCCAAATATTTCCGCTTTTCGAATGCCAGATAAAAAACGACACCGATATGCTAGAAATCACAGCGAAGAAATAAATCATTTGTTACACAGCCAGTAGTTGCCCTCACATACAATCACACTGTTAATTAATGTTCTAGTTTAACATTTCAGTAGAAATTTCAAAGTTTTCCTGAGTAGAAGTTAATGAAGTAGGAGAAGTAATGTATGTACATACACTTTAAAATTTCAAAACTCATTATTGGGGAAAACACAATTTCCATCTGCATAAGAAAAGATTAATACTGAAGGAATCTAACAAACAGTTTTTAGCCACCAAAGGGGCTTTTGTTTTCGTAGAATCACAGAATGTCGTCCCTGACAAATTTTCAAAATAAAGTGTGAAATGCACATGACTTGGTTAATATAATTTGATTTTTTCCAACAGATTCACAATAGTTTCAGTTTGAATTGTAGACGCCTCATTGAAGTATTAATGTTCAGAACAGATAAATACGCCAAGATTTAATTTTATTTTCATTTTACGGCAGCAATAATTACATACAGCTTAAAATATATTCACTTTAATAATTTATCGTTTGCTTTAATTAATTTATTATTTGCTTGAAAAGAATATTATTGTCCACTTCGATATTTTATCATTTGCTTTAATTCTAATATTTAATTGATTTAACTCATTAATTTAATAATTGATAAAAAAAAATAACATCTTTGTTGGCTAAATCAGTTCTTTAGAAAGTTTTGCTTATAACATTCTTTATAAAAATATGTATATTTGTGATAAAACTTATCTCTCAGTAATTACTCTAAGATTTAATAATAAAAGTCAAAAATAGAGAGAAACATTTCGTCTTTTAAATATATAACATTAAATGTAGGAAACGAGAAATAAAATACATATTCCTTTTTTTTAAAAAAATTTTTCATCTATTTGTATTACAGAAATATTTCTAATAACATCTCGAATAGAGAACATTTACTAAATAACACATAACAATTTATTTTAATGGAATTCGACAAATTTTTAGTAATTATATTAAACTTTTTCCAAGAGGAAACTAAATTACTATAATCACATAGTTTCATAAGAAATCTATACTCATTCACTATTCCTAAGGTGACCAACCGTCCTCCTTTTGTAGGTTCTGTCCTTCCTCGAGAAGTGTCCTCCTTCTTATCTTCTTTTTCGATACTTTAAACCTAATCTGTTAATCTCTGTATTCAGAGATGTCGCGCCAAACTGTTACGCAAATGTTGAATACAAAAATTTTTTAGGATATTCGAAAATTAGATGGCTTGTTCTAACACCTACTACAGAGCGTGTTTTACAATTATTTAAGCTTATCCAATCATTTTCTTTAAGTTTAGACAAATGTCCAAAAATTCTTGAATCTTTTTTTCAATTATAAATTATTGGAGATATTTACGTAATTTTTACTTTTATTTCAGGCATCTATTTTGCACAAAATGATTCAAACGATTGAAGGTTAACATATTTTAGCTACAGAAGTTAGTCGTATTTTGAACGATTTTGTCCTTCAATATAAAACATGATTTGAAGAAAAAATTTATTCATTTAATAATAAAAAGAAAACTGTCAAACTTAGAGGAATCAAATCCGAGCATAACGGAAAAGTGTACCAAATAAGTGCAAATTTCTTACCAAACATCTTTCCAATATGTAAAAGAATGGTCTGAAACAAATATTACTGGAATTAACAATTTTACAACGTTTTTCTGAATTTCACTTGGTGTGTGTGTGTGTGTGTCATCAAATTTTCGATCGTTAATTTAACCAACTTCCCATCAAGCTAGAGCTTTGAAATTTTGGGAATCGTTCGTACTCGCCTAACAATGCAATATTTAGACGTTTGCGACAAGTTTTAACTAATATTTCAATAATTTTAACAAGTCAAAATATTCTTTCCTCTCGGCGCTTTTAGGATTGAGGAAAAAATTTCTTTCCCCCTCTGGGAGCACCGGAAACTCCCCACGCAGCATGCGGTATCGTAAACCTTTTGTACTCACAAAGGGGAGATACTATCTCCCCTTTACTATCTCCGAGATAGTAAGGGTTGCTGACTTTTAGTCAGTAATCATTCGCAAGAAAGAAAGTTTCCAATATTTGGCGCCATGTCTTATCACAATAATTTTTTCTGAATTCTGGTTCCCATTCTTTTTTAATAGAATGACTTACAAACTTTCAAATACATGTTTTGATTTTATGAGTATTATGAATTTTTTAATACTCTCACAAATGTCTCTTTTTAAGTGAATTTTAAAATTAAAAATAACTAACAGTTTTTACTAATATTTCAATAATTTTCTCTAATAAACTTTGCCACCATATAAAAACGTTGTTTTTAAAAACGTTGGTTTTTATATCGAATTTTCAATAGTGTTTTTTGACTTCATCGCAAGTAAATTGGGTAGATATTGAAAATTGTGTTGAGTTTTTTTTAGAAAGAAACGATAACAATATTAAAATCGATGACAATTGTCTGTTTGAAGAAATTAGAAGACTGAAGGCATATTTAAATTCTGATAAATTAGAACAATGGGAAAATCAACAAGTTGAAATTGATAAAAGATGAGTAGAAATACTTAATCATTTCAAAAATGAACACATTCCATATGAAAATTTAGTTATTCTTGCTGAATTTACGTTGTGCTGCTCTGGAACTAATACCGCAGTTGAAAGATTTTTTTTCCCATTGGTAATGATTTTTGGACAAGTGAGAAATCAAAATTAAATGTTGATACTTTAGCTTATACTTTAGAATGTTGATACTTTAACACTTCCCGTAAAATTCAATATGAAGAATATTTCTTGCTCTGAAATTTCCGTTATATTGCTAGAAAATGATATATTGACAAAAATATTCATTCAATGAAAAAATACTCGATTAATTAAATAATTAAAAGGGATGTAAGCATAATGAATGTATTTTTATTTGAATTAATAAAATGTTTGATTTATTTATGCTGTACTTTTTTTAAAATTTTTTAACCCTCCCTTTCATTGTAAAAAAGTTGGTCACCTTACTATTCCTCAACATTTATAGCTTCACTTACTATCCTTACTACTAACTAACTTCATATTAAATTTTTTGTTGCTTATAAATACAATTTATTAAATATATTCACTACACTTCAATAATTCTAATCCAATATAGGTAAGTCACGTTTCATCCGCTGGGAGAAATTTTCAATTCAAACAATATCATATTAAAGTCTTTAAAGTGCTATTTGAAGGGTGAAACGTGATAAAGTCGACGTTACAGTTCAAAATATTGGTAAAGAAAAATGTTTTAATCTAAAACTCTTTAAAAATAATTAAATATTGCGGAATTTATTCGAAAAAGTTAAAAAAAAAATAACACTAGCTAATTCTTAAGATAAAATAAATATTAATAAAATGAAAATATAACTCATTTTTATGATTTATGTTTGAGCTTTGAATTAAAATGAAAAGTTATTTGGGTAAATTACGGATAACTTTTTTAAGGATCTGGTTCTTTTTCGAGTTTGCATATCACGGAATTTACTTTTCAAATTGAGACAGATTCTTAAGCATTAGGAGCTTAATTTTTTAGAATGAGATAGATACCTATTAAATTAAAAAAAATCATGGGAAACTTCTTTGTACTACAACTTAAAATCTTAATCTATTAAATAACATATATTTTTAAACATTTAACATATTTATTTTTCAAAATTTCAATCTATTTCACTTAATTATGTAACTATTAAAATTACATATAGAATGTACAATTTTGTGCTATTAAATCAATTTTTGCATGGTCTTCTTACATTTGTTTTAAAAATCCTTTGCGCGTCATTAATAAAATATGCAAAACATTATTACAAAGTGTTATTGTAAAATTCTATAGTGAAATGAATGTGTGCGAAAACTCTGAAAACACTTGAATATTTTAAATGCAAACATCTACCTGACGTTACATATCTTGACCTTGAAATGTTACCTAAAATAGCTCACATTTTCGAAAAGTACAAAATGTTAATTAGTTGTGGTTATGAGAAAGACGAATGTATATGTACGTGAGTTCGTGAGATGAATTTTGAATGAGATTCGGTAAAGAATACGTGAAAAATTTACTATGAAAACTTAGAAAGCCGGCGAATTACAAGGAATTTCGTGCACTACAATTTCAGGAATTTGTACAGCACATAACATTTGTATTATAAAACTTACAGACTGACCTTATGTATTTCTAAATCCTTAAGTAAAAAATTTTTAAGAAATAATAAAATAGTAATAATAAATATATAAAAAGAAAGGAAGAGAGGTGAAATGATTGAGATAATTACATAATTTTAAAAATTAAGGGAACACAGAGTACCGTAAAAAGACCAAAATATCGAAAAAGTTTTTAGTACCTTATTGTAATAGTATAACTTTTCTAAATATACGTACAAATTTCATAGTTCTAGATATATAATTTCGCGAGGTATTTAAATTTTTATAACTGTGTGCCAAATTATTTCAATGACCTTCAAAACTTCTCACCTTTTTATTTTCATGAAGGTGATGTATTTAATATGCTAAGGCATTTTTTGTATTCAATATAAAGTTCTTCAATTTTTTCTGGTTGTTTTGCAAAATATGTTAAATGATATTCTGTGCATGAAATAATAATTTAATTTAGTTATTTTTAATTACAAACGCATTTTTATAATTATATTACAAAATTAGATACAGATATTTTTAATCAGTTATTTTTTTAAAAAGAAACACTCACATACTCTTTAAATTAGATTATAAAATTTGATACAGATGTTTTTCGTAGTGTCTAATAGAAATATATATATATATATATATATATATATATAAATAATACTTGTACAACCAAATGCTCGAAATTGTGAGAAACACTTCAAAGAAATTGAGAAAAAATTGCTTAAAAATATCGAAATTGTAAAAGTGGTAGGAATTTTAAAATATTGAAATATTGAAGAAAAATTAAGTAATTGGCAACTTGAAAAGGAAATTTTTTCTTCTAAAATGCAGATATTACATGCGTTTCAATAAGGTGAATAAAAACAGCTTCTTATAGATATCTAATTTTTTTAAAAAAATACAGTGTGTGGTATCTCTTTAATATAATTTAGATAAAATCAGCAGATACGAGATCAGTCAGCACTTCCCAAGATGCAATGGTAAACGTATTACGTAAACATCTCAAAATTCTACTAAAATCCTTCTTATTTTCTTACATTGGATAAATGTGAAATTTGATTACAGAATAGAAAAAATTAGTTTTGAGGTAATACAATGGATATTCCATTGAAAATTCTCGATACATAAAAATTAATACGCCTGAAACTTAAGAAATCTTACCGCTTAGCACATATTTTACCAATACATAGAAATAGTGCTCTCCTCTGAGGCAGTATTTTCTTAGTAAACATCTATTCTGCCCTTCAAATATTTGCTGAGCATTATTTGAGCAGTGAGAGGCACTATATATATTATTGAATTATCGGACACATCTGCTCACGTTCTTTGCGTTGTTGGAGGTGAAAATGTAAAGGACAAGAGATACAAAACAAAAACAAAAAATTTCCTTGCAGCAAAGGCATTATCATTTAATTGTTACATTGTAGTTACATTTATATATGGAACTTCCTTTATATTCTCTATCTTGTGTATGTTAATGTATTACATTTCAAATATGATCTATGGCAGATGAAATAAATTATTACTAAGAACATATTGCACTAAAATAAACAGAAAAGGAAAAAATTGATTAAACAACAAATTCCGATATAATAAGAAAAGAGATCATCAATTTCACCAATGATTAATCTCTCTCCTTTAAGATATTAAAAAAGATAACGTTAAATAGCATTTTACACACAGGTACCCTTTTTCAATAAACAAAATATATTCTTGTTTTCTTTATATTTATTATACATAAGTTTAGCTTGATACGAAACAATTTGCAAAAAAAAATAATGCGTAATTTACCAACTTGTATTCTAATTCGAGGTATTGGTAACAAGAAACATCATATAATAAAAGTATAATCCAATATATAGGTTGAATAAGTTTATAATATTTATAAACACGATTATTAAAATTTTGTACGTCACCAATTGCTAAAAGAAAGAACATTTTACTTTGAAAAAAAAAAAAAAAAAAAAAACATACAATCAATTGCATGAATGTAAACGAGATTGTTCCTTCAACAATTATCAATAAATAAAACTAGAGTTAAATATATCAAGCATAAATTGGTCAGACGTCATAATATAAGAAGTTATAAAGTGTAATAAATGAGTCAAACTAAAAGCGACAAAAATCACATGATAGTTTCATTTAGTAGAGTATAAGATTTACGATAGATTTAAATCACTGCTAACCCAATTTAACCTGTCTTCTCTGATCACATTTGTCATTGCACTTCTACGATAACACGAGTAAGGAAAAGTACTGGAGCCATTGACTGAAACAAAAATAAATAAATAAATAAAAAGCAGTTCACCGAAATTTTCCACAGCACTTAGACGAGAGAAATATAACGTATCACGATATCATCAAATACTGATACAACTCCAAGAAATGTTACTACTGTGTATTATAAATAATCTCAGACTGCGTGATCATACTGATAAAACAGAGAAAACTACATTTACTGATTTTAGGGTCATCCGAAGGTTGAAAAGTCCCATTGGAAAACAAACATTTTTTTTTTCTTCGTTTTCCCGACATCTAAAAATAAATGCTTAACTAAAATTAGTTTTGAAAATTCAATCTTGGAAATGAATAAAGCTTTGACACGAGTTTTTAAAGGCATTACAATACCTTTTCACAATTTTATTAATAATAATAGCATATATTGGCAGAGAAAGAATTTTATTTAGCAAAAGCTCTGCTACATATTACCATTACTTTTCTTAATAAATAAAAGTTTTTCACAGATTATAATTTCTTTTCATAAATCATTTTAGATCATTATTATTTAAAACTAGGTGGTATATACGTTCTTTTCGCACGGGTGAATTGAAAACTGGAACTATTCAGAAGGAAGGATGAAAGTTTTTTGTTAATGAGAACAAACTTTTAAATGTAATTTTAAGAGAAGAGTAAATTAGCCTCCTAAGAAAGAACGATTTAATAACTGAAACATCAAAGTGAAATAAATTTAAATCCAATGAGGGCGAAGCTTGCAGTTCATATATCAGATTGTTTAATTTTAATAATTTTAAATATTTAATTTTATAAGATAATTAAATTTTTAAACAAAGCTGTAACTAATTATTAAATGTTAAATAAAGTCTAAAATAAATTAAAATTCGTTAACACTAAACGTTACATTTAATTTCTTCACACGGATTTAATTTTAAAAGTTAACAATCCAGCTACCTAGCATTAAATATTTTATTGAGTAATAAAACTTTAACAAAAACATGTTACACATGTCAACAGAAAAGAACATTTTTGTATTTCTTGAACAAATATATTTAAGAAAACCAGTTTGATAATAAATTTACGAATTTTCCCTTACATTTAAATAAACATGTAGTTAGCACCAGTTCTATTAGTCCAAATATGTTTATTAAGTCAAGGCAGGATTTGAAATACACATGATCTTCAATGACATAAATATTTTTAGGTACAATATATTCAGGAATTATTAATGAACAAATTCCCTTTCAATAATTTTAATGTTACCAAAATAGTTCTGTTCACAAAAATGAATTGATTTATAGAATCAGGCATACATTTAAGAAAATGTAATGGAAAAGCTCCCATATTGTTGGAAACCAATATACTTTTTTAAAAAGGTGCTTTCGAGCTGAAATAATTAACACAGGCAAATAAAGTGAATTCGGGTAGTTTTGAGTAAGCTGAGTAACAGGTAAAAAACGCCAAACTTAAAAGTTGGCGTTGTTATCACCGAGCAGAAGTTATTACAGTCTGGCGATAAAAATGTAATAAAAATAAAAGTCTACCAGGATCAAATATTCTTTTCACATCAATATTTAGGTTTGGTGATAACTGTATCAATTTTTAAGCTTGGTAGTCTTTGTCTGATTCCCAGCTAGCGGAAAGTACCCAAATTAACTGCTAACTTATAACAGAGAAAATATAGAGTTAGTTTTAAACAAAAAATTTCTGATAAATATGAAGCTTAAAATATAAAAATTTAGCACAGATTTTAAGAATCAATAATTGAAAGGAAACAGATCAGTTTTCATTTAAAAAAGTAGGAATATTAAAAATGAAACAAATAAATCAACAGACAACCACATGGCGATGAGAAATTTTTTGGAAATATTTCGCCAAGTGTAGAACGTCTTAGATTACTCATCGAGATAAGCACGGTTATCCGAAAAAATCACTAATTTGACGATTTCTAAAATCGTGCTAAGTGATGGAGCTGAATTGCATTTTAGCTCTCACTATGAACTAAAATAAAAAGCGAAGAAGTAATATTACAGAGTGTTAAATAATTAGGCAAAGAGAAATTCAAGTGGCAGCTTAGAACTGAAACTGAAAGTATAATAAACTCAGGCAATACAAATCTGGCTCTTTAGAACTGAAAATATGAGTATATCACGCAATACAATTCACTAAAATTAAGAAATCAGAAATTTCAATTAGAGTTCACTAAATAAAGTTTAAACAGGCAGTCTAAAATGCAAAAATCAAGAAAGAGTAACAATAAATTTTTAAATGTTTTCAAAAGGATGTAATTCAACGCTTGTACTTGCCACCGTTTCAGCATAGAAAATTGTTGTCAAATTAAAAAATCGCTTTTTCAAAGAATTTTTTTTTCATACTTTTCAATAAATATTCTTTTAAGATTAGGATTCATTCAAAAACATTCGCAGTTATTTTCCAAATAACTAAAGGAATCGAAATACCTCTTTTAGAAAGAACAAATTACTAAACAAATCTAAATCAAATGATTTGTCTGGAGAAGATACACTATGACGTCATACATGACGTACATGAAATTTTAAAAAAGAAATTCTCAAAATCTATGTTGAATTAAAAAAAAAAAAAAACAGGATCATAGTTCACACTATCAGTATTCACAGATAATTTGTTATAATTGCATGTTCATGAATTTAGTAATTTCTCCGCTATACCGTCAACAAAATCAGAGACTTGCTTTTATATCTGAGCTCGCATAGTTCAATCTGTGCATGCGTAATGAAGGCAAATTCACTTAAAACTTAAATTTTAAAAAAATTCAAAGCGAATTTCGAAAAAACGGCTCCGTGAAGTCCACCATTGGTTCTCATAAATCATCTGTACCAAATTTCATAATCCTGCGTCTTCTAATCTTTTCGCTGCGCCACCGGCAAGAATAGCAAATCTTCATTTTATTAATATATACATCATAAAATAATAGGTGATTATAATATTTTTTATATATTTATTTAATATTGGATAAATTAAGACAAAATTTGATTCTTTTTTACATCACATTTACAAAACAATTACTCACAACATTCTTCATCATTGCTAATTTTGCTTCATAATTACTTTTGATATCAAAATCTAAAATCAAATAATGACTTTCGTAACAAATCTAGTCGCATAAAATGGATCCCAGAAGTCAAACTAATATAGATTGAAAGTATTTCGCAAATTATACGTATTTCAGAGAGCCTTATGTTACCATTTTTATGAAATTTTGAATAATCATTTTAATCAAAATTTAGCTTTAAATTTGAAACATTTATTTTCTTCTGTAACTTAAGAGTGGTATCTTCCTCAAAAATATATAGTGGAACTGATGTCCGTTAAATCTAGTTGAGGTTCTAAGTAACTCAGCAGGCATGGTGTGGAAGTTTGGAGTGAGAGTTCCCAGCTTATATGTCGTCCCCGTCACAAGATCGAGGCTCAATAAAAATGCATGGTCATAAAATAAAGGATACATGATGTTAGGTTCAAAAGATTAACTTTACAATACATTATGATTATAATAATTACATTTAGTTTGCTTTTAGGGTATATTTATACAACAAAGATACATATTTACTTTAATATCTTATAATTTGTTTTCATTTTAATATCTGAACAGAATATTATTATCTACTTTAATAATTTATCGTTTGCTCTCATTTTAATATTTAATTAAAAAATTATTTTTTATGACACAATCGTCTTTTTTATACTTTTTGCGTTAATATTGGCAATATTTTTGTACATTAGAATGTTTTTTCTTGTGAAAATAAAATGCATCAGGAATTGGAAGAAAGGTATTTAGGTATTTTCGTTCTTTGATAGCAATTGCTATTAGGGAGCCTGGAACTAGGTAGTAATCTTAATTTACGCTATTTAACATTTATTTTAAATGTTTCAACTTTTTTTGAGAAAATAACAGGAAAAAGAAGAAAAGAAAAGTTAAGTATATGTGTTTAACATGAAATTAGCAAACCAATTTCAATTATTTTTATTTATTTATTTATTGCTTAACAAAACTGAGACATGAACACATAAGAATAAGAAAAAGTAAATGGGGCAAATACTAAAATACATCACATGCTGCATTCAAGCGGAATCCGAAAGGCTTAAGAATGTATTTAACTATCTCTCCTTACAGAGAGTAAGGATAGATACAAATAATTTATATGTCCTTCTCATTTTTCGTTATGTCGAATGTTCAGCGCGTGTGTTTTGGCATTTCCGCCGTTTGGACTCTCAATTTTTCAAACGTGACAGATATTAATGACTTTTGCTTTCATACACATTTTTCCTAGGTTAAGATTAGCAATTTCCTCGTCACTAGTAATTAAAAAGATGATTGCACATAAACATACTTTAGTCTAGAGAGGGGACTCGTTAGAATTTCAAATGGGATTGAACTTGATCGTTCAGTTTTATTATAAATTTTCTGAGTAGAAGTTCGTTAAAATTATGAGAAGAAATTTAATAAATTGAAATTTAATTAATGATGTATATTAAATTTAATTAATATTTAATATTATAATTTAATAAATTGAACAGTATTTGCAATTATTTCTATCTAATCAATAGGTTATGTTCATGATCAAATCTACAGGCTTCTTTTTTCCTTGTTAATTTTCATAGATTTCAACTCTCACTTCGGGAATTGAGAGAAAATTGCTGTAGTGTACTGTGTTCATCATCATCACTGTTTTTTCCAACGAGAAAAACGCATGTCCTACCCGCAATTACCCACTTTCAGGGCGATAAATCGTTTTTGGCAGCAGGCCGAGATTGCATAATTGAGAATAGTGGAGGACTTGGACAATGTGAGCATTAGGCATTGAGTTCGAATAAATTTGGAATAATAAATCCAATATCATTCAAAGGAATTCTTGTATATATGGATGCCCTAGACCTTAATCAAAGTTTTAAGCCAAGGGCAGTCTGGACAAATATATTATTGTCTATTTGGTTATGTTAATATTTGAAGGAAGGTTACAGTGTAAGTTAAGCATATTTCTGAAAACGCTTTAGTTTGTATTAACCGCTCTTGATAATTTAACAAGATATCTTCCTCGTCTGAATTGTGGCAATCCCTCGAATGATCTAACATTAAATAATAGATACTGTAAAAGAAAAAAAGGAGATGTAATGTTATTATATTATATTCCATTTTCGCAGTCGACGAGAGTTTATTGAAATAATCACGTGTTAACTTATAGGGAATTTGTAATCATAAAATACTATTTGTCATGCTTTAAATTTATCTTGTTCAAAGGCTCTAAGATCTAAATAAAGAACTCAAGAAAGAAAAAGATTGGGAGCGCTATTGTATGCTTCGTGCAATGTAATATTCTAAGAAAAAGGTATTACATAAGGCCCACTGATATTTGCCTTGTTTGCAATAGCCTGCTTAGTATTTCAATTTAAAATAGTTTTTTACGTGGTAATTTTCTTAAATTGATTTTGTAGGATTAAAAATTGACTACCATAAAATGCATATCGTAACAAAATTATATTTATTAGTATTAATGAGGAAAAAACTCATATATATATACATATATAAACAAATCCGAATTTAAAATTACAAGAATTTTATTTTTTATTAATCTAAATATTTTTATTTAAGATATTTTTAATATAAATTACATAATCCTATTAATGTCATTCTAGGTGCATTGTTAAATAAGATTTTAAAAGATATTAAAAAAGGTTGTCATTAAATGTGTGTAAATATTGTCATTTAATCGTCAAAAAAATGATATTTATTGCACTAGAAGTCATTACAATAAAAGTGAGGTACTTTGTTCATGATTGCAACCAAAAATTCCTTATAAATTTGTGTCTATTATATTATTATATATTTAGAGAGACTCAATGGATCACTACTTTTCTCCCCATTCTAATAATTAATAATACTTTTTGCAAGGTTATAACTTAAAAACGAAAGCTAGAATGGTTGATATAATTTGTAACATATGCAAATTAATTTTAAAAGTGAGAATGTATGAAAAATCAATCAAGACAACAAACATTTTCTTAAGAATTGTGAGTAAATTTTATGCCAAATTGAAATAGAACAAGTTAGATTAAAATAATGCTATAAAATTATATTTGAAAGATTTCAGAAACATAATCATAAATGTTATTTAAGTGATTACAGAATAAATTTAGATTACTCGTGTATCACATATAAAACTTCCCATTTTTACTTGGTTTTAAGAAAGTTTTTACTTTACTAAAAAAAGAAGTGTTAGATTTATGTATTGTAAGGCAATTTTTCAATAGAAATTGAGCATTTCTCCAATTCCTTTATACGACCAACAATGCAAGTACTCTAGACATTGATAACAAGATAAACTAGGTGTCTCACATGAAACTTAGTCTTTCTTTTGAGAATTTTTTGAAGTTAGAATTTATAAGAGTTTTTAAAACTATTTCTAAGTTAGCAAGAAGTGTACTTTCACCAACTTTTGGGAAATCTAGACCAAACAAGATTTTGTCTTTGGCTAGAATGAATAGTAATTTCCGTATTTTTATGTCGTAAACGTAAAGAACGATCTGCAAGTCTCCTGAACAGCAAAAAAAAATTCCAGATGAAGTATCATTGAATAAAGTAAGTGAAAGTATGCCATTTTTAAAGAAACATATAGGCGCTGCCGTTTGTACTCTACTAAAGCACATTATAAGAAAATAAGGTCTTTTTTGCACAGCTTGCAGTATTCCACTGTGTATTGATCCGTGTTTTCTGAAATTTTAAGGAAAATTATGAGTACAAATTCTCAATTTCCTCATTATTTTTGAATAAAATATATTTTATTTAAAATTATTTTTGCAGATTGTGATATTTACAAAATGTATTTCATAAATGTCGTGTATAACAAGAAAAAAAAGTATAAAAGCACATTTAAATAGCATTCAATGGGTGATGGTAAACATACTTCCCATCAAAAAGTTGTTTTAACAATCAGACTAATTTTACCTAATAAGCTAAATGTGAATTTCTTTTCTTAAATGAATCCAAGTTCCAAACAATATTGTATTATACTTTTATTAAAAAAAAGGCCCTTTAAGGGTTAACTGATAAAATATTTTAATGGAAATGCATTGAAAAGGAAGGATAAGCATTTCGAAAGTTGAATTTGATGTTTATAATTGTTCGAATATAAACACTAAAATCAAACTAAATAATTAAGAAGTCTTATACTTTCTACTAGTATTTTTGTAGCAAAACGAAGACCTCTCCAGAATAAGAGATATTAGTAGAGCGGAGAGAATATTGCTATTTATTATTTAGTTGATTTCCTACATAAATTTGTCACCTCGTTAGATATTGGAGAAGCTATGATAGATTTTAGTCAGACTTTAGGAGAAAATGGCATCTGCTTAACGTTAATGTCTATTCGGGTAAATACAGTACATTCATATTTAAACGTGCAAAAAGAAAAATTTGCTGAACAGACATACTGTGTTTTGATGGTGAATTTAATACGAAATATGTATACATATTTTTGTATTTGATTCATGAAATACGGGTATTATGCATACTTCCTACAAAAAAATTGCTTGTATCATTTTAATTAGTGGAAGTTTGCCAATTTTCATTTACTTTTTATCAATCAGAAATTATAGCAATATAGACCCCAACAGCAAAGAGATATCGTTCTTAGGAGACATTTTAGAATTGTGAAGTAGTAGAATAGTAGAATCGTACAAATTCTTCCGGTTATTTGATATAATACGAAGAATTGCTTCACGGAATAAAATGTAATCATTCGAAAAAAGGATATAAAAATAATCAAAAGCAAAAAAAGGGGGGAGGGGAATTCTATCTCTTTTCTTAAACCTGCTATTTATGGGGATGTAATCTATCTGAGAAATCGCATTCTAGCCACTTTCTAGACTCCATAAATTTCTTCAAGTACTTGTTGAAGTAAACCAGGAAGCATATATGACTAAACAAATTCTATGAACAAATAAAGATGGAGAAAGGACTATCAACTGTGTAATGAAATTATCTGAAATAGTACAGTTTTGTCAAATTTCCTAATATTTATAAAGAGGCGTTTAGCATTCATAATCTGAAAAGAAAACAGTTAATAAGAATTTAACTTCTGGATCCCTGTCTTCACGATTTAATTAATTCACAAGCTTTTATTTAAAATTAAAGACATTAATTCAGTGGAAAATTATTTTATATAATAAAAAACACAGAATTAATCTGCGAAAATTAATATGTGTTTCAAAATTCTTTCACATTCAAAAATTTTAATACAATAAGATTAATGTGATTAAAAATTATATTGATACATATACGAGGTGTAGCTATTAAATATCTAGACTGACGTTACTATAGAAGAAGTACGATTAAGCCAAACGACAGATGTGATGGTTGTCCGTTTTTATTTGGCTCTTGAGTCATAATTAAATTTAAGTATTAAACTTTAAGAGACAGGAAAACAATTTAAGAAAACTGGAGACTAATCAAGAGAAAATATTTATAATCAATGCCTTTTATTTAAATGGCTATCGCTGGTTTTCATTACTAGCTATCAGTTCTAATAATAATTGAAATTTAGTTATTTTACCGAGACCTCTGTTCTTATCGCCGAACATTTCTTGTTAAATATTGCGTCCAGTCCTTATGATCACCACAATTCTCTAGTCAACAGTTGTCACTAACTCCGGGCAGAAACATTCCCTGCTCTCTATATCTCTTTTCAATTTTCCCTTATTTATAGATAATTATATCCGAATCACTTTCCTTTATTTCAGTATGCATCTAATTAACATAACCGCGTTTCATTTTGGTTGGGAAGAAATTGTTATTTTGTGCAATTGATCTGAATAAAAGTCCTCAAGTTTAGGAAAGAGAAAATTCACCAACAGCCCAACGTCACACAGCTGTCCAAAACTGTTTAGCGTGAAGTCTTCTCTTTCAAATGTAGTGACTCTCGTTTTTGTAAAAAATCCGTATACCCGTAGCCTTTGTTCGCATCAGAGTTATTTTTTCGACGGAAAAATGATAAGTGTAGCAATAGAGCTACGAATTATTGTGAAATTTCACATGAAACTTAGAAAAACCGCTACTGAAACTTATAATTTATTAAAAGAAATGAATGGCAATGAATGTAAATCGCGTTGTGTTTTACTAATGATCCTGAAACGAACTGCAAAAGCCCCTCTTCACCAAGAGCCAAAAAAGCTCGAATGAGCAAATCAAAATTCAAAGCACTGATAGTTGTTTTTTTTTCGAAATTCATGGGATTGAGTACCTACACTGGGTTCCTGACGGTCAAACTATTAATTAACATTACTAACTTCACATTCTCGCTGAACTCCATGAAAGAATAAGGAAAACGAGACCAGATTTGCGGAAGAACAAATCATTCCGCACTGTCTGTGAAAAGGTATCTAGCCAAGTATAGTATCCCATTGTTAGACCGTCCGCTTTATTCGGTGGATCTTGTCCCCTGCGACTTCTATCTATTTCCTAAGGTGAAATCTGCATTAAAAAGAGCAATATTTGAGTCAGTTGCAGCTCTGTGAAAGAGAAATCAGCATTTTAGGGATAGAGGAGAGCTGGCTGTATGTTAAAGGTGATAATAAGTGAATATGTATAAAATCAAAATAAAATGTTTTGTTGCGTCAATCTCATTATTTATATTCACACATCATATATATATATATATATATATATATATATATATATATATATATATACATATATAATGTTTAAATATGTTTAATAATAATGTATAAATGTGTAATAATTTTAGTGTATAATGAACAAAATATTTTTTTCTTAAATTTTACATATATTAGCATCTTTTGATAATTGCTTAAAAACTGTACTAAGAAAGCTTGATTTGCATTCAGTAACAATAAGAAGAAAAAGATTTATGAGCTTCAACTTCTCTCTCTAGAAAGCGATAAATTAATACAAAATTTTAAAATCAGAGGAAAAGTAAAGTGTTGCATATATATTATTTAACTTAAAAAATACTTTACAAAACAGTATATATATGCTGAACAGTATATATATGCTATACAGTATATATATACTGAAGAAATATATTCTAAGCCTGTGAAGTTTTCTTGAATCTTTAGTAAATATTCTGAAACTTACTGCAAATAATTTCACATTCTGTCGAATGTTTGCTTCCCAAAATTTTTATAAATCCCCTTAAGAGAGCTCTCATAACATTTAAATTCGAAATCCGTCATAAGCTCTTAAAGGTTAGTGAACTTGATTCAGAATAAGCTTCACATGGGAAAATAAGCTCATTAAAATTCTCGCCCAATAATGAATGAAAACCTTGACGTAAGATTTCGATAGTGAGTGAGGGAGAACATGGAAGAAAAAATTGATTGAAAATGGTAAGTAGAGAAGAAAACTCGATTGTCAAAGCTCGAGAAGTTCTTGTTCTCGATCAATGGGTCTACACTTCATATATATCGTTAGGAGATTTATAATCTTTGTTTTAATAAAACCGTACTATCGAGACGTCGATCCTTTATTTAATCTCAGGCTAGATGAAACACGCCCTACGGGGTGAATTAATTTTGGTTGGTCAATGCCGGGTTTTAATAACGAGACTTCAATTTGTAAAGACATTCGGAAGCAAATCATGTCTTAATCGAGCAATTTTTCTAAGTTAATATATGGTTACGTCATTTTTAGGTTACGGTAGGGTTTTCTTTTCTTATTAATGAGATTACTAACTGGCGTAATTATAACGAAAAAAAACTTTTGTGGCACTAAATAAAGAAAATATTTGTTTATGTTGTTAAGTTGGCCCTCATTTGGTACAATTTAGTCACTTCTTTTTGTGCAATTTTATTCTATTCTGTTAATTTTAATCTTTCCATGGAATCGATATCCCTTCATCTCAATTGCTTATACAAATATTCCTTGAGCAGAAATTGATTCCATATTCCAATTTTGTACATTATGATGTTCTGTGATGCTGTTGAAAGAAGAGATTCATAATGTTAATTGAGGACATTTATTGTGAACTATATTACTCTATTTCTGTATTTAAATTACCACCAACCGGTAGAGCAAATGACAGGATTTATTCGAAGTACATTGAATCTGAGAAAAATTGCACAAAAATAACAGAGTATTAAAATAAATAAAGTTTTTCATTAAATAAGGACGATTTTTTTTTATATTTCTATGAATATTTTAATAAATAACATAATTTTATGTGTCAAAGAAAATATTATTTCAATATTTTCATTCTCTTCTTTGAGAAAAGGAAGGGAAAAAATGTGTAGTGACAAACGCATATTGATAATTTTTAAGTCACTATATTCGCACCAAAATGTTAAGAGATTAAGACATTTACTTTGGTTATCAGTAAAAATAAATCATACACCAGAAAGTTAAATGAATGAAGTAAAAAAGTACTTCATAAGAAAGCGAGAGAAAATATGATTCAGATGTAATTAGTAAAAGAATAGGAACAAATGTATTTTATGAGGTTACACAAAGATTTAACGAACACATTTCACAGAATCGTAACAAATACTAAAAATTAAACGGACATGATATAACCATTACAAATATTCGAAGTAAAAAGAACCTTTCATTCTTTTCATTTCGCTTTTATTTCATAAGTACACAATATTTTTAAAATCATATTTCTTCCAAAAATAAACAAAGTATGCATTTTTACATACCTCTTATTAATTCCAATAATCCTATTTAAAAAAAAAACCAATATAGTGAGTGTTATGTTAATAAAAGTAAGAAAGAACTGTGATATAAGTAAATTAGTTTTACTTCATAACTTACTAAATAAGAAGTACAGTGAATAGGAGTGAGAAGATAGAGGAATTAACAGATTCACAGGAACACTATATTGATTTCGTTTAAAATTATTAATTTATTTTAATATTGCTTTTCCAAAGCGTGAATAAAGTGATTTGATATTTTTACTGATTAATACTGCGTAACTATGTTCCTTTATCCCAATGCTGACAATTCGTCCCAACTTTAAAAGTATAAAATTAAGTTGTTATTCTAGCTTTAATTGGCTTGTGAGTGTTTTGATAATAATCACTAACGTTAAGTAGAAAATCAGCTATTTTCAAAGCTTGATCAATATTTTATTGATTTCCTCATCAAGCAAATCAATAAATATTATCAGCAACTTATAACTCTCTGGGTTTCGATTATTTACCTCTCCTTTATCTTTCTTTAAATAGAAATTTTCAGACAATAAAAAAAAATCCTTAAATGATTTCACAAAAAATGTATTATACCGGAAATGAATGTTACATTGATTAAGAAAAATAAAATATAATTTTTTTTTATATACATTAAAACTAACCATGGATGTTGCAGGAAGAAAAATGGTATTGTCAGTGTAATCACCGAATCAATTTTCTCAGAGATTAATGCGTTTTCGCATACTAGGTCAATGTTAATAAAATGTGACATCTGAGTCGATTGTTACTGGCAAGTGATTAATTGTAACAAAGTGAAATTCAAGAAGGATGCATTTTGTGTGCCTCCTCTAATTCCAACTTGTCTGGAATAACGAGTCCCGTAAATAAAAACATAAGTTTTTTTAATTCATCGCATTTTATTTTTGTAAAAAAAAAACATTTACATTCTTTTTTTAATATGGAGAAACACATAAATGAGGTTAACAAATAATCGGAATAAACGTAATGAAATAAATAAGACAAAGCAAGACAAAATTGAAGCGATATTTTTTATTGAAGTTAAATAGAATCTATTAAGCATTCAAATACGATTATACTGCACGGAAAGGAAAATTCTTATTTCTAGACATAGTATTAAAAAGTATAATAAATACCAAAAAATATATGTCACTGTTATTTTCATATTAAACAATTTCTCGACCGTTTGAGGACTCGAAAAAACTATAAGAAATCTTTTCTGAGGAAACGTTAAAAACAAACACACTTGGAACTATCTTACTCCAAAATGGAAGCATATTTAACCTAAATGTTCATTTAACTGATGAATATTTCCTGTGATCTGGAATTATCTTGCTAAATACACGCTCATATGTAAATGTACCCTGAAACTAAATATCTTTATTTCAATATTTGCTTTTAATAATGAATTATGTTTTTCTGTACGTAATCTTTATATTAATTGAACTTATGTATTTTTACTCATATATATATTTATATATATATATATATACTCATATATATATATATATATATATATAATAAATATGTGTATTATTATTATTATTATTACAGTAAGTGTGTGTGTGTGTGTGTGAGTGAGTGAGTGAGTCAATGAGAGAGAGGGAGTGTGTAAACGGTCAGATATAAAAATATTAAAGCTTTAACATACTGCAGACTCTTGAAAGAAAATTAGATATGTAAATTTGCAAAGTTTTTCTGCATATTAGTAAATTTTAAAAACTTATTTCTAACACTATATGTTTTCTTAAATACGTTATTTGGATACTTAATCGATACACATTTTACTCTTTACTGTATGTAAATTGATAAATGTAATGAATAAAGAAAAAAATCAACACCCTTCATTGAGTTAATATCTTTCGAAATCTTTACCTCACAATTAAAATAATTTTTCTACATATGTTTATCAAAAACACATTTACACAAGAAAATCTAGCATTATTTTGTTTCAAGGTCTGGTCGATTATTCAATTAAGTCGTAAAACTGAGATAAAATGCAACTAAAGAAAGAAACAAGTGCACTATTAGAAAAGGAACAAAACTCGTAATAGATGCTACTAGTCATTACATCCTTACGAAAGGTTACAAAAATAAGCACCCACGTTATGCTTAATTAAATAAAGCTTGATGACATTTTTTTTGTTTTGAAACTCGTTATGTTCGTGGTAATGAACTAAAGTATGCTTTATTTAAAGTGTTTAGTGTTAAATGTTAAAAGTTACGTCTTACAGATGCTGTCTCAAAAAAGTTTGAAAAAATTTTGGAACAAAAAATAGTTTTAAGAAAGGAAATTCGATCAAAATGTAAAAAAATAGTTTTAAAAAGCGATATTCAATCAAAATCTATAGATTAATTATTTAATATTCTTTATGAAAGTTCGCTTTCTATTCTTGAAAGTAATCGATTTTAATTTGTTATTATTGTTTTAGTTTTTTGGTGGCTATATTCCTGTAGTACTCTAGTCTAATTTTAATTGTTTACGGATTAATAACTAATTTTAATAACTTAAATTTTAATAAAAATTCTTTTGATGAATTTTTAAACTCGATGCTATGTGATCACACAATTATTCACATGACAACATTTTAATAAACATGTGATTAATCTATTATAAAATTTACAAGATACAATAAAACGTTTTTTTTTGTTACAACAGCTGTTAACTGTAAGTACGAGCCCTTATATATTCAGATCTCAGAGAATAGAAACAATTATGCACACTCTCTCTCTATATATATATATAACAAAAAAAAAAAAAAAAAAAAACTACGCCCCGAAAAAAAATTCCCCGATTGTAATAAAATTTCGTATGTAAAGACAATTGGACCGAACAGGCAAAAGATTAAAATTTGGCGTCCAATGAATGGATAGTGGGAGCTATAGCGCATCAGAACTCCGCACTCAGCAGGTGTATATAAGAAGAGATTCTCAATCTGATGGTCAAATTTTCTGTTGCGTTGCGATTTAGGATACCTTTCAACGACTGAAAAAATACCTCACCTAAGAAATCGAGCTCATTACGAGCAACTGTCAGAGTTTGAAAGAGATCGCATGATTGGATTGAAAGAGGCAGGTTAGACAAATCGGAGAATCGCTCGTTATATGGGTCGAAGTGATGAGGGGATTAGAAGATGCTGGCAAGAATGGGTGGACAATGGCAGATTTCAGCATCATGATAACAGCGGTCGACCTAGGGACATAGCAGATCGGGAGGACAAAGAGATTGTCAGATCAGCTATCACAGCGCCTGATTCATTGTTACCAACCATCAGACGTGAGACCCGCAGACGAGTGTCCACTATGATCATTCACAAACGGCTGATAGAGAGAAAACTACACTGGTACCGACCTCTACGCCACCTGCCACTCACGCCTGCACACTGTCGAGCCAGATTACAGTGGTGTTTGGCTCGATCAGCTTGGAATAATGCTCACTGGGGACGTATAGTGTTTAGCGACGAAATCTGCTTCCAACTGTGTCCTGACGATCATCAAAGACTTGCCTGGAGACGCGCAGGGCAGCGTGCAGATACTGCTTTCGCGATTAAACGCCACACAAGCCCTCAACCAGGAGTTTGGGTCTGGAGTGCCATTTCCCTTGATTGCCGGCCACCTTTGGTCGTCATTAGAGGCCCACTTACAGCACAGCGGTACGTCGACGACATTCTGAGACCTGTTTGCTGCCGTTCCTTTCACAGTACCTTGGCAATGTTTTTCAGCAAGATAATGCCACACCACATATGGCACGTGTTGCTATGAACTGTCTTACAGCTTGTCAAACACTTCCTTGGCCATCCAGATCTCTCTCCAATCGAGCATGTCTGGGATATGATGGGAAGGTGACTGCATCTGTCAGGGAATGCTGATGACCTAGCCCGACAATTTTGAGCAAATTTGGCATGAAATAACGCAGGAGACCATCAGGGAGTTTTATTACTCTAGGTCACTTCGTGTGGCACATTGTATCCAGGCCAGAGGTGGGTCAACACTTTATTGATCCTTTTTTTAAAAATAACTATGTAACTCTGAAATAAATCCTTCAATTTTTCTGAAATTTTCATCATTTCCTATTCTGTACATAATTTTCCTATCCTCCAATTTTTGTCTCCATCGGACACAACTCCTTCTTGGTACGGTTTTTTTTTGTTATAGAGTGTACTAAAAAAGATCTGCGATTACATAAATCAAAATTTAATTAAGACATTTAATCAATTTACAGGAAATTCTGAGCATAATTCCTACCATTACACACAATCTGCTCGAACAACTTGACTTACCAACAGGTCATCATCAATGACGACATTATTAAACCGACTATTTCAGATAAGCATTCAGAGTTAAATTGGTAATTATCGACGCTCTCTGATAAAGAGCTGTAATTATAATTCAGTCGACATAGTTGTATATTTAATGTAATGTTAACTTTTCTTTTGATCTGGGAGTAGAAATACCTTAATTCACGTATAAATCTAATTAACCAGTTGTTGAGACTGAAGTATCGATTTAATTCTTTTAGTAAAACTGGTGGTCCATAGGAATTTATATTAATGAATGCCATGTGACCAAAACCTGCTACCTAGTCTTTTAGTTAGATTATCGTCCCCTTTTCCCTTGTATTCATTACCATAAACTCATTAATAATCGTACCGAGAGTAGCTCTAGAATAGCCATCATAGTAGTTTCAAATGATATTGTAACTTCACTTGGCAGAGCTTTGAAATTGAAATCAACAGAAATTTTTTTTAAACAAAAATGAAAGGAGCTGTGATAATTTTATTTTAACATGTGCTAACGTTTTTTATCTGTTAAGTTCTCGAAAAATTAAAATTATTCAAATCGAATATGAATTAAAGAAAGCAAGTTTATTACTCTTGAGCTCCGGGCTTCATCGAAGCTAAAAAAGAAAATGACTTCGTCAAATTTCTAATGTATTTTTTTATTCTTACAAGCAAAACAATCTAAAGAATAAAAAAACTTTGCCATTGTTAACGATAAGATAAATAAAAACAGACGATTCTGTCATAAAAATCAATGATTAAAATAAAAACAGAGAAATTGGAGCAAACGATAAATTATTAAAGTAGACAACAATATTCTGTTTCGATAATTAAATTAAAGTAGACGATAAAATATCAAATTAAATACATCTTAGCAATGTAAATATACCTTAAGCAATCTAAATTCAATTATTATAATCATAATGTAATATAATGTCAATCTTTTGAACCTAACACCATGTATCTTTTAATTTATATCGGTGCATTTTTGACGCCACTTTCTCAAAACAACATGGTAGCACATATTAAAAAGAAATTTGTTCTATGCAAAGTTTTGCAATAAAGATTCAGATTTGGTCACCAAAGGTGCTAACTTTTTTTTATAATAATTATTAAATTAAATGTTAGAATTATAACACTAAAAAAACGATGAAATATTGAAATACACAATAATATTCCTTTTATATATTAAAATTAACGCAAACGATAAATTATTAAATATATTTTAAGCTAAATGTAATTAAAATTAAATCAAATGATAAATTGTTAAGTAAGTATATTTTGAGCTAAAGGTAATTACTGCTGCCGTAGAATGAAAATAAGCAAATCACGTGCATTTCATATTTTATCTTGAAAAGTGGTCAGATGCGACATTTTTAGCTGACTAAAATAATATCTCTATCCATGGCTAAAAAGTAGATCAATTTTAAATTATGGTGAAGTAATTATTGCTTTTATGGTACGTATCGTAAAGAATTTTATAAAAGAAAAATACAACGAAGTCATGATAGTTAACAGATCTTTCTTTGCATAATCAAAATATTAGATTTCAAATTATTAATAACGCTCAGGTACAAAGTTTATCATAAATATTTATAAAAATTCTCTTCGAATATTATTTATATAAACTGTATAACTTTACGAAAATTCAGTGTTGATCATAAAACATGTAGAGTTTTCATTTTCTATTTTGATGAAAGATTTTTTTAGCCACCCAAGGGGCTGTTTTTAGGTGGATTACTTTTGGCGTGAAAATCACTTTTCAATTTTTTATCGTTTGCTTCAATTTTAATTACATTTAGGGTAAATATATTCAATTTAATAATTTATCGTATGTTTTAATTTTAACTACATTTAGCTTCAAATATTCTATTTAATAATTGGTCGTTTCCTTTAATTTTAATATCGGAAAAGTTTCCTACTGTCCATTTCTCGATAGTTCATAGTTTACTTTAATTCTTATATTTAATTGAGCAATTTAATAATAATTATTAAAAAGTTCTTTGCAAAGCTTTGCGTAGAGCTTTTTTCTTATTTTGTCTTGTTTTCTAAAAAAAAGGTTAGTTATTTCTTGTATCGTATTGAATTCAGTTAAAAAATGTTCCGTTTTTTGTTTCTTTAGAGAAATATGCTGGATTACTGACGATTTCAAAATTTTGAAAGGAGATCAGACGATGCGAATGACTTCTGAACTGGAATAGAATTCAATAATAAAGAGCAATTTTATGTGTAAGTCTCGAGAAATTAACATGTACTATTTAGATCAATTCAACACCATAAAAAAATTGTATGAACATTAAATACTGTTAAAATGACAAAATAACTTAGATTAAAATTCATAGCGCTCTTACGTATTATCATATAATAAATAACACATGAGGAAATACAAAAATAGGAAATGATTAAAGGCATACAGTACCTAACGAATAACTTTTTTTAATTAGATATTTAAAAGAAAAAGATCTTATTTACTATACCTGAACATGCATAAAATATGCATTTTAGAAAAAACAAGCTTCATTTTCAAACAAACAATTATTTAAAAAAAATTTCGAAGTATTTCAGTATTTTAAAATTCTCTTACTAATTTTTTTTACAAATTTTAACATTTTAAATAATTTTTTTCTCAATTTTCTTAGAGGTGTTTTTCAGTTTTACAGGGGTTTAGTCGTATTAGTGTCATTTAAAGTTTTACAAAAAATATTCTGTTAGACATTTCAAAAAATAGTAAATAAATTTTTTTAAAAAACTCTACCTAATTTTGTGGAAGTTTTTTAAAAAATAACTATTTTACTAAATCCTTATTCCAAGTACAGAATTATCAAAAGCATTATAAAAACAACCAGAAAAATTTTAAGGCTTTATATAGATTACAAAAAAAAAAAAACCTTTAGCATTTTAAACACGTTACCACCATGAAAAATAAAAAGTTGAAAAAAAGCAGTTTGAAGTTCAATTTCATGATTTGGCACATTGTTAAAGCAAATTTAAATTACACTCAAAATAATGTAGCTACTGCTATGAAATTTTGCACATTTATTTAGAAAAGTCATACAATCAAAATAAAGTAATATATCTTTTTTCGAAATTTTAGTAATTCTTAGGATATAGTATCCCTTTTAAGATCAGTCAGATCAAAAAATATTCTAGGGTTCATTATGGTTGATTTTTTTCTCTATCCCCCCATAAAACAAATATTTTTAAGTGAAAATATACTTAAGAACTAAAGACAGGAACTCTGTACAATAGTTCTAATATAAAAAAATTTTCTATGTGTGTGACATTAACTCAACTCAACTGACTGTAAATTGCTTGAACATGATGTGTTTCACCGGTATATTAGGTAAAACTTATTTACATGTTATTATCATTCCTATTTCCTGTTTTTAAAGTGTAAATTATATTTTCTGTATATTTAAATAACTTTGAAAATTATTTCGCATATTATTGATTGTATGAACTTACTTAATATCAATGAAATCCAGGCTTAAAACGAAAAAAAGCTCACGATTTTTCCTGAAAAATTATTATAGAATAATACTTCAATTATGCTCATTATCATGATTATTAAAATATGCTTATTACTTTAATTATTTAACTATGCTGAAAACTTTGAATATTAATTGTTATTATCACTTAATGCTTTAAGTATGTTTACAAACTGAGTGAAACTAAACAAAACTTTTTCTAACTTAAACACTTTCAAAATGATCTCAAGAAAAACAAATGCAAATATGTTACATGATTTTTAAAGAAGAATAAATAATAATTAACAAAGGTAAACGATGACATTCTAAATAAAAAGAATTTTTAGATATTTATTTGACCAAATAATATTTTTACAAGCCCGTTACTAGCTGTTTAATACATATAATATAATACAGAAAATATTACATAACTCTAAAATTTATTTATTCTGAACTCATTTAACATACAAGAGATGAAATACTTTTGATTTAAATATATAAGTAATTGACATTCAACAATAAACTAAAACTATTTTAATGAGATGTTACTCTACTACTTTTAAAGTTACAGCCACAACTGAAGTTTTAAAGATTAGTGTTCTAATGAGAATTTCAGTCATTTTTCTTTTAAATATTACAAGAGACAATATCTGAAGCTTGACGTCAAATTTTACGAAAACTATTTTTAAACTTTAAGCAATTTTTATTCCAAAATTAATCAACCGCAATCTTTCAAAACTTCTAGAATCACATAAAATCATATAAAGATGCTGTCAAACTAAAATTTGTCAAGACACAGAATTAATTAGAATTAATTGCAGAGAGCCAAAGATTATGATTTTTTATTAAACTATTTTTCACGATAAAACAAGTTTCTCGTAACTTTAATAAAAATATCTCATCATTTATCGATAACAAAATTAAGAAACTCATTTTATTTTGATGAAGTTGTAGTTTTTACTCTTCTGTTATTCTTGTTACGCCCTTTTTTCCTACCTAAACCTCCATTTATTCTCTTTTCACAATAGATTCCTTAAAGTGTTCACTTTTCTTTAAATTTTTATTTTCGTGAAGGATAAAGAATGATGGAAAGAAAACTGTGTCGCGGAAGGCGAAAAGTTAAGAAAAATAACAATGAAAAAGTGAATAAAAAATAGAGGGGTTTGACGATAAAGAAAGAAATACTGTTAAATTGAATTCTTTTCTTCTTTTTTTTATTCTTTTTACGCTGAGGAAGAATAATTAGAAAGTAAACTGTGGATGTACAGAGGAACGTACAAAGATATAAAAGGTAAAAAAAATTAAGAAACTTACTTAAGTTTAATATCAATTGATTTTTTCTTAAGTTTGAAATATGGAAAATGAGTAGCTATACTAGAATGTTCCAAATTAAATATCACATTATCAACTTATTTGCTATTATAAATGTGTCACGTTTTTTCCCTTTTCATAAATATTTTCGAATAATGCAGAATTCTTTCCGTTTGGTAATTTGCACTAACTAAAGATAAAAAAAATATAACAGATTTATTTAAGAATTCAGGAAATAGCTTCCTTTTGTGCTTGTAAAATAATAAAAGCTGCAGTCTGTTTCTGAAATTTTATTTTAAGGAATTTTTCACGCCTTTTCTTTTCTTTTTTATTTTACATAAGGAGGAGGGAGGGAGCATTATTTGATCAATTCATATCGTTTTTAGAATCAATAGATTTTTTAAGTTAACATTAATTTAATACATAAATAAGTTGATTTATTAAGTTAATAGTCTTCTTTAGTGATAACTTTATATATAATTGACTTTCGGATGTTATAAGGCAAAAAAAATTGGAATCTGGATTTAAGAAATCTTGAAGATTAAATATATTTCATAGAATTTTGCTTATACATTGCATTCTATAAATATTTTTTTTTCAATTGAATTCATTATCTCGTTATATTTGAGTTTTTAAGCAGATATGTGAGATATTTCGAAGCAAGATTTCATTAAATTTTTATTATATATATTATTGCATACATCAATAATTTAGATTGTTAAATACTCTTTCCTGATTCTTCCTTTTTTTTCGTTTGAGCATCTTATTTGATGCTAATAATTACATTATAGATATTTATATGATACTCTAACATAAGAAGATTTGATGAAATGTTTTGATTCTGTCTCACGCTAATCCTATTATTCTCTATTTTTGTGTCCTTGACCTTTACTTAAGGTCCGGCTATTCTTTAGGAGTAGGAATTTGTTTTTGCTCACGATGCGTGAAAACAAACTTTCCAGTGCAAGATCTTCGATTTAATTGCATAATTTTCTGACAAAGTCTTTTATCCATATTCATTATTTTCTTTTCACGTTTACGTTTTGCATGAATAACATTCAATAAGATCTAATGAAATCTGATTGAATATCATGAAAAAGCAGTTCCCTATATAGACATATAGTCCTTGAAAAAGAATAATTCATTTTTAATAACGTGACTCCCTAATTATTTGAATAGAAATACAAAAATGTTCATAAAGAAAAAAAAAAAGGTTTTTCAGACTTTGCTTGATTGGATTAAAATTATTAATTAATGAAACTTATAATATGTTTAAAAGTGAACACACTTATATCAATAACAGGACTATCTAGAACACTGTTGAACTGTTTATAGTTATTGCAATGCTGAAAAATCTTTCGTGTTTGTTTTCATTTTGTGCCCAAGAAATACTGTAAAAATAGCTGTTTGGCATACAAATTATGTTTAGTAATTGTTTTGTATCTAAACTATAGCTAAGAGAATTTCTGTTATGAACTGTAAATTCTAAAGTAAGGAATTTATTCGTTTTAAATTCCAATTTTAATATAGATAAATAAATTTTATTCTCGGGAGCCTATATCTCAATCTTACGACCAAGTCATGTATTTCGTAGAACTATTTTAAATAAACATTATGTTTTAATGGTAAGTTATTTGGTTTATTTTCCGTCAAAAACAATTATTTAGGATAAAAAATACACAAATGTATGTAGATTCGCGAAAATTTGCATTTTCAACTTTCTCTCTAGGTTTTAGATATATAATTATAAGAATTAGATTTCTATTACAATTTATTCAGTTATAACCAAAAGAAAATCGATTGAAATTTTTTGTTCCTATTTCTTTTTTCTTCTTTCTTTCTATTTTGTGCGTGCGTAGTATATATATAATAAGTAAAGAAGTCAATTTTTTTTTACTTAATTAAAATATATTTCTAATCTTGTTTTGATTCCTTAGTGATTCTGATCTGCGTTCTGTAATAGAAAGTAAATGTCTCAAATTTAACCTTTCATAAATAATTGATTGTTTTAGTAAACAAATAAAATGAAGATAGCATTAAAAAGATACACATATGAAGTTTTTTTTTTTCTGTTCAGAACAAACTTTTATTTTTGTTTTTTATGGGTAAATGTTTCTAACCATCTATGTAACACATTCTAATTTGGCATTATGACAATAATTGGCTCTAATTTAGAACAATTTATTAAGTTTAAAAAACTATTTAATTTTATTACATTTGTTAAAATTTCTCATAAATTTAATCTTCTGTAATCTCAAGATCATATGAAATTATTATACAAAATACTAAAATAAATATGAAAAATTAGATGCAGGTGTCATAGATTATTTATTTCTATATGAAACGGAGGTCTATGAATAATATTTTGTTGTTACTACATATTATTTTGAGTTGATAAAAGCTTACGATTCATTGTAAAATTTCGAGTGGATGGAGTATATAATTTTTTTTGAATTTTATGTTTTAAATAAAGTTGAAAAACATATAAGTAAAATGAGCATTTTAATGGCAGCCTGTAAGCAAAAAAATTACAAATAATACCAATCATTTTTATGTTATTTCTAGCAGATTTAACTGGTTTTTTTATTCAAACATACATTCTTATTTTAAGAAAAATTTTAAAATATTTAAGCAATTCTAAAAATTTGTTGTGGTGGCATTATTAATTTTATTACTTCATATTAATTTAATTATGAATGACAGTAACATACATTAAATATAAGTATGAGTAGGAAGAACTAAAATGTTGCATGCATGACGTTTTGTTTTCTTATATAAAATATTATTTGCTTTCAGAAATTGTCTCAACCAAATGGAATGAAAGAGTTTGCAGTGAAAGAAACCATATATAGTGAAACGTTTTCACGCTCGCGACAATTTTCCCATGAAAATTAATAATAAAAAAAAAAAGCAAGCTACATCCTTTTTAACTTTTTCACAAAATCTATACCTAATTATTACGATTCGAAGGGGCAACTTAAAACTTTAATTATTATCAAGAAATAACCGATAAAATTTATTCTGCATATTAATTTATCATCATGTACATAATATTATAAATTATGGTGATTTTCTTAGTTATGGTTAATGGTGATTTGCTTAGTTCCAGGAAGTCATAAATTAAACAAAAACTCGGTATGGGAAGGATAAGCTCAATCTGCCAACTTCTACAATGATGGCCTTCAAGAGGTTAGTTATGAAATGATGATCTAGATTATATTTTAGTCATAATTAAGACTTTAAGATACCCCAGTATAATAATTAAAATTTTACGATACTGAGGGTTACTTCAATCTACGAATTTACGAAACGAAAATCTACATTAATACCTGTAATTTGCAACATTATTTACATACGGATCAATTAACATACATAGTAAATTTTCTCCAGATATATCGGTTACCTCTTAATAATAATTAAAATTTTACTATACTCCATCATATTAAAAGTTATCCTGTCTTAAGATAAATGTTAGCCACTTGAATGTGATTTCTAATATTCATAAAATTTCCAATTAAACCATTTAATATTAGTCACTAGGACATTAATTATATAAATAAGCCTCAGATGTTCTTAAAATTCATGGATATTCTATAGAATATTTATAAATTTTAAAAAAAATTCATAGATTGTCATCATCATTCTAATTTTAATAAAAAAGATATATAATGGATTGTTAAATTTATTTTACCAATTACTTTCACAGTGAATTTTATGCACAAGGTAAGTTTATTTTCAGAAATATATTTTGAATATTTTAAGTCTATACTATTCGATTAACATTAAAAAAAAGTGCCATACGTTATAAGAAAAACCGAAAAAAAAAAAAAAAAAGAAACGCGAGACAGGCTTTTAGAAGTAAAGGAAATGAAACTAAAGCAAAAATTCTGTAAACCGGTCCAAGCAGAAACGCCTACTGAGATTTACTGTAATTGAGGACGACGCTAAGGGAGATAGAAATGAACACCAAAATTATCTGAAGAAGCAGAAGATGCATTTTTTTAAATATGCATTTAATGAAAAGTAACAGAGTTTATTAAAATATGGCATTTTCATAATTTTATGTGTTGTGTGTGAGAGTTGTTTTATTTACTTATTCCAAAATTGTTCCAAATTTATCCAAACCTTTAAGTAAGGACATGATTTTATTTAATTAATGCTATTTTAAAGCAAGTATTATCCTTTTTTTACTCCATGAACCTCTTTAATAACAGAAAACAAGTTACAAATTTCATCCCTTATAAGAATGCTTACACGTACCAAAGCAAAAAACATGATACTCTATATTATTCACTTATAACTTAATTCTAAGTATAAATAAAAGCCTACTTTCTCGATTACAGTAATACATTTATTATGCATGAAATTTGAAGTTAAATTTTATTTATTAAAGATATGTTAGTGGGAAATTTATTATATTGTTTACCTTGAAAAAGAACCTATATCATTACAATCTGTCATACAATTAATACGAATACTACTGTAATTTATCAATCACTGAAAAGAAATATAAGGATTTGGTTGTCTACTTATATAAGCTCACGGATCCATGATTAAGGACATCTGTACCAAAAATATACAGTGTTTTATTAGTGGTTAATCTAGAAATTTTTAGAAAAGGTCAGTTGCTGAGAATGACATCTGAGAAGTCTCCTGTTCTCCAAAATTCTCCACCGCACTGTTTGAACACTTTGAGATCCAATAAAATTAGATATGCAACAATCTTTGAAGGTTCCCAATGATCAGACTGATAAATTTAGTACATTTGGTTCATCTCCTGTTTGCTGAATTCGGAAATAATATTTCTGAATTTATTCTGCTTGGAAATCAGACTATACTCATGGAATTGAATATAAAAACGGAGAATACTGAGTTTCATACAACTCTTATTTACGCGTAACTTCGTATTCTAAAAGTTATGACTTTATAGAAAGGACTTTTTTTTATATGAATGCTCATATTGAGTAATGATATTATTTCTTCCTTCTATTACTTAACAATATAAACAACTATCATTTTTTATGGAATAAAGAAATAATTTCTCTCTTTGTGCTGGTGGCTATTTTGATAATTGATTTTCCAAAACACTAATGCCTCCTCGGCAATAACTTTTTTTTTTTATTTCTTATCCGATTTTCAAACTTCTTTTCGTACCTAATAGCTACGTATATTCTGGATGTGAAGCATTTGTTCTCTTAGTTCCTAAGTGTCGTTGGTGTGCTAGGAACTGAAGAAGATAGAGACCCACGAAAGTTGAGGTTGAAGAAAAGAGGCCTAATTGCACCCAACTTTCAACCTGGCGACTTTCACCTCTCCCAAAAGATGAAAGAGAGCCTTACGGGACATCAATTTCGTTTTGACGACAAGGGAGAAACTCCTATTACAGCTTGGTGTCGACAACAGCCACCGGTATTCTTCTCTGTGGGTTTTTTCTGAACTGTAACACGTTGGAGCAAATGTGTGGGAAAGGTAGGGGGAATATCCTTTTGTGAATAGTTTATGATACACAGGACACAAATAGCTTTCAGATGTAATAAGAATTGTAAAATTCGGGTTACAAATAAAAAAAATATAATCATGGAGGCTTTATTTTTCAATTAAACTTCGCATGATTTTAATCCTAGTCACTTAGTTTTGTTGAAAAAATAATTTTTTCCCTTTTCATTTACTTCTACTTAATTTCCGTAAAAAATAACCATGAAGGTTATTTGAGTTCAGTTTATTTAGTTGAAGGTCAAAAGTGATTTTGCTGTATAAGTCACGTAATCCCGAAAAGTATTTACAACGTAGCATTGAAAAGGAACTTTGATGCATATAAATAGAGATTACTGATTTGATACTTTTTTTTTTCATCATATAGATTAATTTGTGAATCATCTGACAGAAATTATATTCTATTTGTTCATTCAATTCGCGATTTTGCAGTGAATTTAAGGCAATGACACATTTCAATCTTTTAAAAGAATTGAAAACCTCTCAACACAAATTAAAAACTGAATTTTACTAAATAAAAATGTACTACATTTACTCAGTTATTGAAACTGTGCATGTAAAAATTGTGCTCAGCTTTAAAAATCAACATATTTAATCCTATAAATATTATTAATAATTATAGAATTTTAAGACTTATATACTCAAATATTTGATCGAGCACATATCAAATGAAAAATGTTTTAGAACATATTTATTGCATTTTCTGAGTGAGGAAGCTTTATAAGAATATATATGAAGCAATCTTTTTAGGCTTCTTCTTTTCCATTGAAGCAATCTCTTTAGGCTTTCTTATTCTTCTTTTCCATTTTTTGAAAAATATTTGCGAAGATAACTCAGCTATATTTATTTTCTACGAAACAGCTTTAAAAGTTTAAGCGTATATTATCATCTAAAATCTTATTTAGACTGCAGAGAAATTATAATTTTTTAAATACGAGGGTCGTTCAATAAGTCGTTAGAAAATCCAAGAGATGGCGCTCGAAGCATCGAAAAGGATTTGTTTTTAGTAAGAATCATGACTCACTAGACAGCTGCTAAAGTCTCAGTTATTTCAATCACATGGTTTCATTTTCATTTTCGACTAAGCAAGAAACTTGTGTTTATTTAGAAAAATGGAAAAAAGCGATTTTCGAACAGTGATTACACACATATATTTAAAAGGCTTAACACCGAAAGAGATCAAAATTGAGTTGGATGAAAATCATGGTATATATATACTCCTGTGTTTGCAACTGTTTACAACTGGGTAAATAAGTTTATGCTGGGCCGTACATCTACTAAAGATGAAAGTCGTTCGAGAACGTCTAGTGTAAGTGCCTATTCACGGAATAATTAATAAAATCCACGATATGGTTTTGAGTGATCGACGAATCAAAGTGCGCGAACAGTTCAGGTTACTAGCATATGGCAAGTTATAGTGTTTTAAGTTTTGCACGAAAAATTGGGTGTGAAAAAAATATCTAGAAAAAATGGGTGCCGCATCTGCCCTCTGTAGAAAATAAACTTAATTGTGTGGTTGACTCAAAGGCTATTTTGGCGCTTTTTCGTCGTAATTCTGATGAGTTTCTGCTTCGATACTAAACTGTGGACAAAACGGGTATTTTCTTACACTCTAAAGAAACAGTCAAAACTTTAGGTTTTTGAAGGCAAACGGGCTTCGAAAAAAGCAGACTGTGAAATCGGTCGGCAAGGTAATGACCACGTGTTTTTGGGATGCATGTGGAATCATCTACATCGATTACTTGTGAAAAGGACAAACAATAACTGGAGAGTATTATGCGTCGTTATTGCCCCGGTTTAGCGGTGAAATAAAGAAAAACGTTCTCATTTGCAAAAAGAAAAAAAAAAATCCTCTTCCATCAAGACAATGCGCGGGTGCACACATGTGTAGCTTCGATGGCCAAAATCATGGGTTTAAAGTTCGAATTATTACAATATCCACCGTATTCATCAGATTTGGCCTCCAGTGATTTTCTTTATTCTTATTTTTTAACTTAAAAAATGGATCGGAAAACATTGGTTCACGTCGCACAAAAAGGTCAACGCCCAAACAAATGCCTATTTTAAGGAGCTTCCGAAATCTTAGATGGCTTTAAAAAGTTGGAGGAATGCTTGGAAAATTGTATAAAGCTCAAAGGAGATTATGTTGAAAAATAAAAAGAAATCTTAAAATAATGTGTTTTCCTCTCTTTTTCTAATAACTTATTAAACGATCCTTGTAAGAATTCATGATCATTACATGTAATAAAAATACTTGAGAGAGTAAATAATCGTTGAAATCACAGATTTTATTATTTTAAAACGAAAAAGTATAAGTGTACAATATGAATTATGTAACTTTTCAGTGATAAAAGGGGGGCAGGAGAATGTAAGAATCTTGATTTAGATAAATAAGTTAAAGAAGAGAAAGGAAGCTACCTACTTAGGGGGCTCAGGTAGTAATTTGGATACTATTATATGGAATACAAAACTTGAATCTTGATCCAAGAAGAAATGATGAAAAAATAAGTGTGAATTATCTCCATTATACCTTATTAAAGACAAAAAAGGAGCTGTAAAAATAATTCTTTTAATGCAAAATGAATTAAAACTCAATATACTGTGAAAAAATTAACTTAAAAGTACAGAATAAATTATTAGAATTCATGCTAAACAAATTCGTGTGTGCTTTGATCCATTTTCCTCCCACAGATGACTAAAAATGATGACATTAAATAAGGATCCTTATGTTATAAATAGCTTAGAAGATCGATAACTTAAATGTTATTAGAGCCTCTGTCTGGAATTCAAAAGATCCCAAGTTCGATTCAAGGACGAAATGAAACGTCTCGTAAACGTAATTGATTAGCAAGGAAAAGAATGATAAAAATTAAAAAACTGAACAAATTTGAAATTTTTACCAAAATAACACACACAGATACACATTTAATATATATATATATATGTGTGTGTGTGTGTGTGTGTGTGTGTGTGCGTGTGTGTGTGCATGTGTTAATGTATGCGTTACAATGGTTTCTTTTATTTAAGCTCTTTTCCATGAAAATTTTGAATAATCTAGCAGATCTACATTTTTGAGCATTTTGAAAGTAAAGAACAGTTTATTACCTATAAACGAACTCACTGTAATATCCAAAAGAAATGAACTGAGTTCGATAGCCGAAAGAAATAGCAGTTTAAATAATGATATTTTCTCCAGAGATCGAAGGATTACATGACTGAAAGGAAATGAGAATCTAAGGAAATGAAGGATCAAATGCATGAAACGTTACAACTAACTCCCACTGCTGTTTGAGATGCATTAAAAATATAGCGTTTCCTTTTTCTTGATCCAATGCACGTATTTCTGGAAATAGGAGTTTCAGGAATTAGATCCTTATTTATTTCCTCTGTCAAGAGTAAATAGACAAGCAAGTTTAATGAATTTAAAATGGAAATTCTATATTCTATATAGTTCTTTCACCCTAGGTCATTAAATATTTATTTAAGGCTTTTTCTACAACTTAATTAAGAATGAATAATTCATTTCAAGGCTCATTTTCTAAAATATAATACCTTAAATTATATTTTTATAAATGTTTGTTACATTATGCTATAGAATTAAACAAAGTACTAAATAACATTTAATACAAACTTCTTTCAATGATCTTGTAACTTATAAATCAATTTTGAATTATTGTTGTTAAGTCGTAACTTCGAACCATGTATATTAACGGAAAGTTTAATTTTATTTCAGGAACTCAAAGAGGGGTGGAATTTTTCTGCTCAAGAACAAAAGATGGAATTGCGTAAAGTCGTTAATTAATTTTCAGGATGTTTAAAAAAGCTTTTTCTTCCCATCTATCCAGCGATGTTCCCTTTTCCAGCTGGAAATGAAAAATGAGCCCAAAAGCGTAATCTGGACAAAAACTTTATAAACAGAAACAAAGTGGTTAATTAGACGGGGAAAAAACTAAAGATGTAGAGTTTTATTTATGTTTTCACTGAAAGTATAAGCATAGTTTTAAGTGGTACGTTTAGATTAAGTATAGAGCAAAGAATATTTAAACAAATATTTGTTTAAAAACTAAATTATTTAAATACCCGATAATCAGATTGTTTTAAATCAGTGTTTCTCTAGAGTTGGAAAAATGCTAATGATGGATGACCTTATAATTCTGAACAACAGCTAAAACGGTAAAATATTTAAACACTATGAGGATGAAACTTAATTCACTTTTAAAAAACTATAGATATTAAAATAAGATATAACGGAGCCTTATATAGTACATTCAAGGCAAACCTTTTGTAGAAAAGAGAAAAACAGATTATGTTATATTCTTATAAATAATTTACGAGTAAATAAATATTGAAAAGTATGAAATTAAAATACTTAAAAAAAACATTTATGACTATAGAATGCAAGAATATCCGCAATTGTTCAAATCAAGAATTACAAAAAATTTACTGTGACTTACCCTTAGATATAACCAATCTTTTATGTTATTTATTTCATTTGTTTATCATATAATACTAAAAAGGTAGTAACAATAAATGAATAACTCAGCTTATTTGTAACATTGCAGTGATTTATTAATTGTTTGATTAAATTTTTATATTCGAAGCACTCCCAAGAAAAAAAACATTTTAAATTTTAGGTTGGCCCTACGGATCCTATTTTTTTAGGTTTTTAATATTACTGAGTGAAAGGTCTGTTCTCAATCATGATTGAAAAATGATTATCCCATTCTTGTTTGAAAAAAGTCAGTTAACACAAGACTCAAAAGTCCTGCTCATGTGTAAATCGGTTCTAAGAGGCTTACATGCTCTGAGGCACTATTTAAAAAAATTTATAATTCTTTTTATAAAAGAACGCTTTTTAAAATTATTCGTGTGATTTGTGAAATAAAATTAACACATGATTTGGCAGCCCAATAGCAATTCAGACGAATGGGACTCGTGTAGATCGAGCATAGACTTATTCCTAACACAGAAGAACTTAAATGGATATTGACGAAGAATAGAAATTACTTCCAAGATAGGCTGTAGAAAAAGTAATAGAATACTTGTATGTATAAGAGAATTATTCAAAGGAATTATATTAGATATTTAAATAACACGAGAGGGGAAGCAGGAAAAATCGAACTCAATTACCCCTAGGATAACAAGTGAAAGTGAAAGATCACTCTACCCACTCCATTTAGAAAAAGTTAAGAAAATAGCTCTCAATATTCATTTTCGAAACGAATTATGAATGTATTTTAATCTTTTTGATCATAGTCAATCGTTCGAATTGTTCCATGGAAAGTTAAAGACAGAGGGTATGAAGGTGGTTCAAAAAGTACTTACATTTCAAGACAGATTGCATCATTAAAGTAAATTGTTGTACTTATTGGGAGCTGCCATCCGTTAAACAAATCCGAAACCAAATTAACATCGATTCAGTTTAGTTTTGATTTGGAAGTCATTTGCTGCCAAATCAAAATTTGATTGCTGTCCCGTCAAGTTGTCCGCGTCATTTTGCGTCGAGTTGTCACCATCAGTGAGACCTAGAATCATCTTTATGTACCAGAAACCAAGAAAAAAAATCAAAATTTTGAGTTGCTTTCGGTGAATCTTTTCCAAAGAAGACGAAGATGATCTCACCAGCCCATAAAGTTATGACGAAGAAATTTTGAGATGCTAAAGGCCTCATGATCACGAATACGAGTAACTGAGACTTATACAGCTGTCTATCGAGTCATGATGATTACGAGAAACAAACCATTTTTGATGCTACGAGCACCATCTCTTAGAATTTTGAAGGACTTTTTGAATTATCCTCGGATTTCAATGCTTCTGTGAAAAATTTTAAATAGAATAAAACACATATTTCCCACTTATGAATTATTTTCTGGAGCTCTATGAGCCAATATAAAAAAGATTTAAATTATATTTATGAATGAACAACATCTATATGAAACAAATTGCTATTGAAAAAACAAAATTGTTATTGCAAAATAAATGTTGTTTTAAATATTATTCCTCACCACAAAAAATATTACAATAATGGAATAAGTAATATAATGATACATTCGGCCATAAAAACTGCTTACATATGTGTAGATGAAAGATTATTATTCATTTCAAAGAAGTCCTACCTCTATATAATTAAAAGAAATAAATTTTTTCTACTGAACTTCCTTTCATATTATTTTCCTAAATATTAGAGACTAAACGGCAATATTTTCATACATTTTATTAACAAAAGCAACTGAATTAGTCGCTATTAAATCATGCTGAAAATACATTTATATTAATATATTATTTACCTTTCATATTTTCTAATATTTGTTTCTTATCATTTCATGACTAATATTTGTTTCATTCTATCATTTTATGACAGATACTGGAACAATTATTTTTAAGTATATAAATTTTACCAATATCGTTAAATTTTATAACTTCACATCACAAAAAGAAAGTTTTTTCCTAAAGGTATCACTTACAGAAGATATAAAAATAGGAATAATAATTATTGCGTTTAAATCCCTTTTTATTCTTATAAGAGTAAATGATCAACTTTCGTTATACTTTTCGGTCTACATTAGTAACTGGTACAAAGTTTTATTTACGTTAATTAACTTATTGCGTGTAAAACAGAGATAATTTTATGCAGAAAAGAATTGTAAACACACGTTTACAAATGTAAATTAGAGAAAAGATACAATAATTAATCTTGAAAAAACCACATAAAATGTATTTACTAAAAAATTAATATTATGAATTATTTTATAATTGTTTTCGTAATTTTGAAACTTCCATTACACAAAAGTATGCATGAATTCGTATTTTATTAATCATGTTTTTATACTGGGAAGCTGAGAATCTTAAGCTATTAATGGATTTCTTTCAAATTCAAAAAAGCAGAGTTAATTAAACTCTAGAATTTTTTTTCTCTAATTAATAGAAATTCTTTTGAAATACTTAATAAAAACTTTTTTGGCGAAAATATTTGAAATGTATTTTGGATTAGATAATTAATAATGAAATGACAAGAGATTTTAAACGACAAATAAAATCAAAAAGTACCTTTAATTAAAATATTCACATAACGTATTTATTCAATATTTAATAATCGATATACTGTCACAAAGCAGAGAAATTTCTTTATGATAGATGCCGCTCTGAGCGTTATATCGATAGAAAGTTTAAGTTAAGAAAAACAAAAGGTACAAGTAGGTATTTGTTTCCTATAAATTGGTATAACTTCTTTTAAGAATTTCTTTTAGTCACCTAGATACTGTACGGGTTTTAAAAGAGCGTCAAAAGCATATCTGGTTTTTTTTTTCATAAAAAGTTAATGAGAATAATTTAAAATGAATAATTATAATAATTCACATGAATATTTAACTATACTTCGAAATAAATTACTTATAAGCATCAAACGAAGTTAGGTTTTGCAAGAGTAAAAAATTTTCGGAGATTAATGGAATGAATTTTTTAAAAAAGTCTTATGATAAAAAGTAAATAGTTGAATTACCTTTTTAATATTACGTAGGAGGTTCAAAATGTAGCCGTGTTAGGAAAGGAGAAAAGGGGCATTAAAAAACTGAAATAAATAGGGGATAACTCACTGTAGTATAGTCCATTGATCAATTTCCGTTTTTATAAGATGTTCATGAGTATGAAGCCTTCACATCCCAAAAAATCGTCGCCATAATCTGTTGGGCAAATGAAACTATATTCACCTTCTTCGGAGCAGACTCATTTGAATCAACGCATAATTTTGATTGTTCGACGTGACGAAAACAACGCTGGCCACGAGTCCATGACAGTGACAACTAGGGTACCACGGTCATCTATTCGGTTTGAAAATTGCCAGTAATAAAGTTTGTAACCATGACCCAACCTCAAGCAACTCTTGATGACTATTGTTAAGAAAAACTTATGTGCAAAAACTATGTAGACAGAATTTTTACTATGCAGCAGTGCTCATTTTTCATATTTTGATCAGATAAATATGAATATCATATTTCCTATAAATATCTCCGATCATTTTATAAATCATTTCAGATGTAAGTATGATGTTTGGTATTCAGATTGTCTTCCGAAATTATTCCCAATATCAATTAGAATATGAGCCTCAAAATACATATAGCAGCCCCCAAAATAACTCTTGTTTAAAGTAATGTTAGAACTTAATTATGTGCAATCAATTTTAGAAAGTTAGTATCATTAAAAAGCAATCCATTAAGATCATATATATTAGACAATACACAGCTCATATGTGTACATTAAGTTACTAAAATTTTTGGTTTTTTGGTACTTACTCTTTGACAGTTAAATGTTGATCTTTCATCATAAAAATCACTCTAAGAGGCTCTATCAAACAAAACAGTCCTCTACGATATGGTTGACGCTGATTATCTTCATTCATTAAGTGCTATTTTTCAAGCATTTAATGTATAGCTGAAACAAAAAACACCGCTTCTTAGCAGACTGCTTCTCTTACACATTCATTTGTTTAATGGGCTTATATTCTAAGAATAGAATAAAAATAATCACCATAAAAAGTAATATAAAATCATAAAGCGGCGTAAAGAGTAAAGAAAGCGGCAACGATTTTATGTTACACTCATGACAGATAATGTTTATAAGTTTTCGATCATTTCGATATCTGGATGAGAAATCAAAACGCTTATCAACTACCGAAATGAAAAGGATTCATTTAGGAAATAACTTTTCAGTATCGGATGAAATATCTGTAGGGTCAATAAAGAATTTTTTTTTTCTTAACTTCATCATGTTTTTTTTTTTTTTTTGTTTCTATCAAAGATACCCATTTCTTTAACAGGGCGGCATATCGACTTCGTAGAAACAGCAATGTAATACCTAAAATGTTTAATACCAAATTGTGATGCATTTCCTTTATTATTTAACTTTATAGTCTAATTAAATAGTCCATAAGTTCAAGACTCCAACCGAAAATACGTAAGACAGAGACAACACGGTTTATTTAGAATTTCCAAGATCACTCTCTCATACTCTCGAATCCCTTTTAACTCAGTTAATCCTAGCTTATACTCTAATAATAAAGTCTTAGCTTACCAAATCACTCTTTCAGTTACACACATTTCTTGTTTATCACATATCTAACTCGTATTACTCTCTAATTAGGAGTCATTTCTATCGAAATGATTACTTACGATGATTCACTTCAATCCACATATCAATCAACTTGTCGTTATCCTGTACCCCCTTCTGCTTCCATTTAATTCTATTTCACTTATATATCATTATATCTTTGATTCATTTCACTATAATTCTTATGTTCATCTAATTTACCTAATAACGTTTCATTATGGTTGGGAAAAAACTGTAATTTTATGCAATCCAAGTTACCAAAAAGTCTCAGAATTTAGTGAAGAGAAAATTGCGAATAATTCAGCGACACAAAATAAAATTCATCATGTTACTGTCGTCAAAGCTGTTATTTAAGAAATAGTAGAAATAAATTTTCACACTGTTGAAACTAGTATACATAGTAGTAGTAATATCTCCTCCTCCCCTTATTTATATATTACTAAATTAATTAAATAAATAGATTATAATTATGTTCATATTTCATGTTTAGCTGTCATGTCATTGTAAATCACAAATTACTGTATAATTGACAGAAATAGCCCTAGTTATTCACTAATTTATTATTAACTAATTTTTTACTATCATTATTTCACTAGGTTATAAATAATTTAATTGAATAAGTTTTATCAAGTAATAAGATGTGATAAATAATACTTTTAATTAAATATTTAAAGATAAAAAAAAATCCTACTTAATTTTTTCTCAGAATCACTACCAAAAATTTGACGTTGAATTAAAATATGAATTTTTACATAACCGTTACATCAGACAGTCGAATAACATTTAATATTTTGAATTATTTCTTAGGAGGAAACATTTTTTATGCTTTGAATATTTAACAGAAACGAATTCTTATATTGTTCCTTTAATCATAAAGGAAGCAATAAAAATCTAATGATGGCGACAAAATATACGGAGATTCACCAAAAGAAAAAAAAATTCGATATAAAAACCAACGTTTTTAAAAGCAACGTTTTTATATGGTGTCAAAGTTTATTAGAGAAAATTATTGAAATATTAGTTAAAACTGTTAGTTATTTTTAACTTTAAAATTCACTTAAAAAGAGACATTTGTGAGCGTATTAAAAAATTCATAATACTCATAAAATCAAAACATGCATTTGAAAGTTTGTAAGTCATTCTATTAAAAAAAGAATGGGAACCAAAATTCAGAAAAAATTATTGTGATAAGACACGGCGCCAAATATTGGAAACTTTCTTTCTTGCGAATGATTACTGTCTAAAAGTCAGCAACCCTTACTATCTCGGAGATAGTAAAGGGGAGATAGTATCTCCCCTTTGTGAGTACAAAAGGTTTACGATAACCTCATGCTGTGTGGGGAGTGCCCGGTGCTCCCAGAGGGGGAAAGAAATGTTTTCCTCAATTCTAAAAGTGCCGAGGGGAAAGAATATTTTGACTTATTAAAATTATTGAAATATTAGTTAAAACTTGTCGCAAACGTCTAAATATTACATTGTTAGGCGAGTACGAACGATTCCCAAAATTTCAAAGCTCTAGCTTGATGGGATGTTGGTTAAATTAATGAGCGCACATTTAAACACACACCCACACACACACCAAGTGAAATTCAGAAAAACGTTGTAAAAACTATAAATCGAAACCAACATAACAGATAGAATCTTCAGATAATTTACCCTAGAAATTTTCGTTTTTTTAAATAAAAATATAAAAGTTTGAATAAAGTAAAAATATACAAAGACCATTTTCAAATTGTTTTATTATATTATGTGCATGTAGTAGAAAAGTTTAATCGGTTAATAAAACATATTTTTGCAACACAGATATTATTTATTATATGTTATTTACGACTCTGTTGTTTTCAGATTGTATGTTGTATTTGAACGACTCAGTTGGAAAAAAATTGCACACAAAAACCGAAAACATGTTTTAAGAAAAAAAGCGAACATTATTCAAAGTCCTTACGTTTACTAACTGTTCTTTATCAAAAACGCATTCGTAAAAATAAATTCAGCATAGTCATAATTAACATACGCTGTAATGATAATGGTACCTTCCTCTATTTTGTGAACATCTGGCAAATGTTACAGTAAGACGTAATATGCATACCTAATATCCAAGTATCATAGACGAAACTGAAACATCAGCTCCAAAAACAACCCAAAATGAAGAGCCGTTCCGTAAATCACGCTCTCCGCATAGGTAATGTGGAATTGATTGCCAGCTGCGTTGGAAGCCATCAACTAAAAGATTCAATGAATTTTTAGGCAGAGATTTACGAAAAATAAAAGCGCGGGCAGGCTTCTGAATGAACAAAAAAGGATCGAAATATCTTTACATCGACTGTCTAAAATTGTTAAACTAGACTAAATTTCAAAGGGAAGTGAAAGCAATTTCATTTGTTAAGAAATAGTATCCTGTTCTCATTCACAAAACTAAGTATATAAGGTTGAAAATGGATTGAAACAAAATATTTCTTTTGAAAGATTATATATTTCTCAATTTTAAAACTTCCATGAAAAAGGGAAGTAAAGCGATTTCATAAAATACAAAATACATATCACTCTCGAACTTTTTTGTACATTGATTCAATGAGTTACTATAAACTGAGAAAAATATAATGCTTAAAAATAATAGAGAGTTAGTTACAATTCGAAAACAAAATGCTTATTGTATTTAATTAAAATATGAAGGAGACCGATTTATTGTCATTTAAATTTATTAATAATGCGTACATTAAGTTTACAAAACTGATTGATCATACAGTCACCAATTTTTGTGAATAAAATTATTGCATTATTATTATTATTATTATTATCATGAGAGATTTTTAATAAGAAACAACATTTAAAAAAAATTTACAGGTTAAAGTGTAAACTGAGGGTCTTCACTTTCAAACTTTTAACTTTTCTCCGCAAATGAAATTTTTTTTAAAAAAAATAACTAATCAGAATTTTAAAAAATTACTTCTTTACAATAATAATAACAATGCAATAAATGCTCACACAAAAGAACGGTGACTGTAGAAGAGTCAATTTTGTAAAAATATTCCTCAAACTTTGTCATTTTTAACATTACGGAGGTAGGAAAAAGGCTGCGTGCGTGAGTGTTAAGTGCCATCTTAAAATTACATTCAGTTCAAGAGATGACTTTGTGTGGACATAAGAAAATAAACTATTTTAAACAAGATAATTAATGAAAAACTAGAATGAAGTATTATACATATCATAGATGAAATTAACTCTACATTGTGAAGAACTAATAACTTTTGTTTTAAGTGAGATTTCAAGTACTTCTTTAGAAATATCAATCGAGATTCATTCTTAATTTTCGCTTATTGGCAATGAATTGATTTATTGATTGATTTTTAATAACGCAACACTTAGAAGCAACATGAAGGATATATCAATTTCGTGGGAGAAGCAATTATTGTGTCGTAAAACAAGAACTTTGAGAGAACCCTTATGAGAATGACAAAAATAAATTTATAAAAAAAAACATTATAAGAGTAGGAAGAATGTGAAGATGTGCAGAATACCCTAATATAATTATTGTTAAAGAATTGAATTGCCCTTACAGCTAACAGGAATTAAAAATTAGTTATCTAAAGGAATTCTGTTAAACGTGATATTTAAGCATCTGATGCAAATCTATATAATGATAATGTTAAATTATATGCCATCTTAGCAGTTTTAGATCCAAGATGAATGGAGGCTCATGGGTATTTTGAACAAGTTCTATATTTTGCTGCTACTTTGTTAAAATACTATTAAATCGCAAAAATACTTCATATGACATTCAAGCTATTTCGAATTTATCGGATAATTTCATTCTCTGTTCAATTTTAAGGGGAAATAGTAATAGTTTAAAACAAAAAACAGAAATGTGATTCCTTCATGGTAGTAAAATAGTTCTTATACCGACTTAGACCGACAATGTCGACATCAATTAATTAATTGTAAGAATTCTCTTTTCAGAAATATTGTCACTTTAACACTAAGAACGAAATCAATTTGCAATGAATCATAAAAAAGGAGTTAGTTGACTGATATAGAACTTTATATAGAAGAATTATCACGTACTTTGACAATATCTTTGAAAAACTGAAATAAGATTTGTGATATTTATTGACTTATTGTACACAGTCTCATCATTACCTTAGCATTCTATATTTCATAAATTGAATCAATTATTTCACAAATTATTGCTCTGCCAATGACAATATTTTTCCTACACAGTTATTTTTAAATTCAAGTGGGTAATAATTTAGAAATATTTCCAAAAATAACTAAAAAAAGATAAAGTAAATATCTTATGCACTGATTGTTTTAAGCTTTACTTCATCGAATCTTCTTTTTTTACAGTTTCAAAACTTTTTGATTTTATACCAATCTTGCTTAGTGCTTACAATACAAAAATTTAATTTAAAAATAAAAAATACAATTCTACAACAATATGCTCTTTCTTATTATCAATTATAAAAAAAAGAGAAAATTTAAAATGTTACTCAATTGTTCAATACATTTCTTTGGAAACTAAGAATAACAATGTTGATATGTTAAAAAGCGTCTTTTACCTGTTTAACAATAAAAAAATTATTTAAATGTAGTCTCATACCCATTAAAAACAATTTCTAATTTCCAAGCGAAACTTTATTCAGATAAATAATAATCATCATCTCAATCCTCATTCAATGATTTTAAAATTCTAAAGAGTATTCAATTCCTATTAATAAAAAAACATAGACTAAAATATTTGAAAACAGTCAAACGTTTCAATTTGTTCGAATAAATTTCTAAGTAATTTTTCAAAGAACAACAGAAAAAAAATTTGCAAATTTAACGTAAATGTTGTAAATTTAAATATTTTACGTAATAATTATACGATTAATTTTTCATTAGTGATATTTTACTGCTTTTAAATACATATGTAACTGAATATATACATCGAATATATATGTTAAAGACATTTATTTAGAATTGCAAATAAAAAAATTAAATATCCTTTAGTCTCTCTTGATACGGCTTGAAGCAAAATTGTATTTTATATCAAACTAACTATTCAAAAGTATTTGACATTTAACGCGATGCAATAACAGTAATAAAATACGCTTAAAACTTAGCAGTTTAAGTGATTACAAACAAAATGAAATGGATTCTGAATTCTATATTCCACATAAAGTTACGGAATAATTTAAAATTCGTCAAACTTTTTTTCTTCATTTTTCTAACGTGAAAATCCAATTTGTTTTGTTTAAAGTATTCACTTACAGAGAAACTTTAAACTAGAGAGATTCAAAAGATATTTAATTCCCACGCAATATTTAATATATGAATAAATCTAACTCAAAAGAAAGTTTCTATAATTTTTGCCATTATTTCTTGAATTTATTAAAGCAATAAAAATAGTAAAATTTAGTCATTTATGTTAAAAGCTGATACAAAATTTTTAGAAATCAAGTTGCTTTAAATTTGTTATGAATAAAATAAAAGTAGCTTTTCTTTGAAGTTTCACTGAATTTATATTTCCCACTTTTTAAATACTTCGATGAACCAATAGAATATCTATATTTAAAGATTTTATTTTTTATTCTACAGCAATAGTTTTAAAAAGCTTAACCCGCATACGTCGATTAATTCCAATGAATGTTAATTACAGTCACCCCGTTCTTAAGCATTTCTACTATATAATATTGATATGATACGCAATAAGGATATGCGGGAAAAAAGAATTAACGTTAAAGTACACTTAAAGCTAGTTTGGTTTAATTAGAGTACCATCATAAATGAGAAAATTACACAGCAAATTTGCAGAGAATGACCAGAAATCAGGTGTAAAAAGAATTCCCTGGGAAAACTGAATGAATGATGAGTGGGATGACAAAATTTTTAATCATAAACTAGTCATTTGCAAGATAAAATTTACAATATATATACAAATACATACACACGCGCCGCATATCATATATATATATATATATATATATATATATATATATATATATATATATATATATGCTTATTCACACACACACACATATATATATATATATATATGTGTGTGTGTATGTGTGTGTAATGAAAATCGTAAATCTGATAAAACTAAAGAAGTAATCTAAATATAAACCTAGCAAAAAACCAAAAATTTAATTAAAAAATATTAAACCATAATCAAAAGTAAGAAAAACACATTATTTATAAAAAAATCAAGATTAAGAGGATGGAACTGAAATTAAAAAGCAAAAGAAACACTTTAATTTATTTTTGTATGCCTAACTTCATGTAAATTAATGAATAAGTAAAAACACGTTGCAAGAATTATACAATTTTAAACAAAATACAATAAATACTAAATAGAATTCTGTACCTATAGGTGATGGCAAGAAAAGTAAAATCAAAAACAAATTAAAAGATGTAAAACAAAAACAGATTGAAAAATAATGGGAAAAAAAAACAAGGGACAGATATAATAAAATAAGCCAATTATAAAATGCATTATAACATATCTAAAATCAGTTGGCAATTGGCTTTAGACTATTTCCGCTGTATTAATATAGATTTACAGACCTAATA
>BMAW01058845.1:838568-869106 GCA_019974015.1 Nephila pilipes | reverse complement strand
TTTTTTTTTCGCAAGAAATCTTTTTTGTTGCGAGTAAATAGCGATAAACAGCTTTCTGAATCATCGACTCGTTGCTGTTTTTGTTCCATCGAAAGCAATCACGGCACCCACTTGGAAAAAACCTTTTTCACTTCACTTCAAAAAACCTTTTTCCTGGTCCGATCGACTTAAAATTTTGACACGTTTCAAGCAAAGGTTAGTACTCTAGAAAGACCTGGTTACTGGTTTACTACGAGTGCCATCTCTGGGTTAGTCTCGGGAGTTATTGATTGATGTGTTATATATATAATTATATATATTTGTGTGTGGTTTAACATATATATATATATATATATATATATATATATATATATATATATAGCATGACCTTCAATAACGTGAAAAATGCATTGTGATTCAGGATTGTAAAAAGAACACCTTTTTTTCATTTTAAGACTTTATTCATTTTAGTGTGTGTATGAGAGAGAGAGAGGGGCAATAAATATTCATTATTAAAATGGATAAAGCGAGAGGCGAAGTTTCGCCTCCTCGATTACAACAAAAGAGACAGAATTTTACTTTGCTATAGAATTTATAGATAGGGATTTCTCCATATCGCGTGATAGCTAACGTGGTATAAGATAAAGAAATTCTAAGGGACTTTGATGCCATCTATACTAGACACATAGACGCCATCAAAGTAGATCCTTTTTCCCATAGTCCAACAGATTTATGAGATTCAGCAGATTTTATGAGCGTGTGATCACGTAAATTAAAGGATAATTTGGAATTGTATCAGCAAATACGGATATATATATATATATATATATATATATATATATATATATATATATATAAAGTAAAAATTTATTTATTGGAAAAACGAAATAAACATGTATATAAGCCACTAATTAATTAAATTACATAACTATAGCATAGATAAATTAAACAAATTTAAAGCATAAAATCAAAACTAATAAAGAGAAATATTATTTCAGAAATAATAAATAAACTTTATGTATGTATTCTTTTTTAAACCGCTGCAAGAGGAATGCTTAAAAATACAAGAATAATTATAAATATGTAAATAATAAACTATTTTTCGAAGTAATTGTATATTTTTAAATTGCGTGTTTTATTTTTACGTATAGTTAATACGTAAAAATACAACATGTAATTTAAAAATATACAACTACTATAATATTCTTAGTAAATAAAAACATATTTAAACCAACAAGGCATAAAACAATATGGAAAAATGCGTACATATACATTATTTTTAAAGTTTTCTTCATCATTTTTTAATGTTTATTAATAAATTTTTCGAACAGTTTGCTTTTGTGCAACTTGTGAAAAACTTCAGAAACATTATTTTTACTATAAAGCAATTTAATAAATTATTATTTCTCATATTATAATTAAATATAATATTTCCAATAATAGAAATTTGTGAACAGCTTCTTCAAAAACATACCTTATTAATATGAAATTTAAAGCTGTCTCCTGTGTCGTAAATATTGCTATTTATTTTACTATCTATACTTTTTCGAATGCAGGTCTAAATAACTATTCTGTTTTATATTTATTTTTCAAATCAGAATTGGATTTAAACACAAAGGATTAGAAGACAACGTAAATTATTGGATTTAAACACAAAGGATAAGAAGACAACGTAAGTTTATCTTCAAAAGGCTTATCATAGTTCATTACAAGTAGATAATCTGCAAACATAAATTACAAAATTAGCTCTATCAATATAAATATGTTTGTAATAATGTAAGTAAATATTCACCTATCTATTACTTATAAGTCCTCCTTGAGGAATACCTTTAATTTGCTTAAAGTTTTTGTCGTTATAATTAATAAAGTTTTCAAAAAAAGGCAATATTAATTAAAGATTTAAATTTTTCACAAGAAATAAATTCATTGTTATAATTCTTATAAATAATCATCTACAATATCATCTCCCTTTACTAGATCATGTATAACTATAGAAATAAAGACGTCTTCAGAATTATAACTATGCATAGCAAATATAACTTATCTTTTATATTCTAAAAAATCTAATTTTTTTTAAATATGTAATATAATAGCAATTTTTTTAAAATTTATTAAAAGAACCCTATAATATTTTTGTAATAATCTTTGTTTTTACCTTACCTTCCTTGATTGTAGTATTATATCCATCATAGATTTCTAAATTTAATGGGGCCTTCATTAAATTTTAGAGAAACAAATATTTGAGGATAATTAATTTTATTAATTTCTAATCCTATTTCTTTTTATAAAGAGTTGTAATTCAATTGCTAATTTCTTGGTCATTAAAATTATTTTCTAAATAAGCATTGTTCACTTCTAGATGTTCATTAATAACTAAGTTATATTATTTGCAAATAATTGGATAATTAGTTGGAACTTGATCAACATAACAAATAATACAATCTTTTTTGTAAAAATCTAATTTGTATTTTATTTCATGCATTTTTATATGATCTTCAGTCTTAAAGTTTATATTATTAATGTCTTTAGAAATATAATATTTGTACTCATTAAATGCTCCTACTGATAAACTATATTCAACAGAAAAATTATTGATAAAATTATATGTATATATATTAACCTCTTCATGAATCCTTCTCTTAATGAATTGCTTATTATTAGAGATCAGAATCTTTACGCATATATATTATACTTTTATTCATTATATCTCTCAAGAGTTACTACGCTCAAATCTCTTTAATGACATATTGATACACATTATTAATAAAATATTTTTATTATTATTACAATTACAATTATGATCATTCATCAAATGTTTAAAGTTATTATAATTAAACACAAATCTACTCATCTTTTTGTTATATCTAAAATGTTTTTAATTGTAATATTTTTAATTGGAAGAAAGTTATTATGTTTTTCAAAATATTATTAAAATTAACCTTGTTATAAAAGAATCATTCATACAACTTAATGAATAGAATTATGTGTTATTATTTTCTTTATTGTCCTTAATATTTTATTTATTTACAAGGTCGTTAGCAATATCTTTAATAATATGTATACACTAACTGTTTATCTTATTATTTTATATATATATATATAATCTTTTTCACGTATAATTTTAAAGCTTGATTTACATAATAATTTTACTTAACAGCTTGCTATTGATTTCTTTCTTTACTATGTTATTATTTTATATCTTTTACAAAACAACTTTTCTAAAATTATTTCCTGATATTTTTATTACTTACGTAATATTTTTTAATTCATAATATTATCTTTTGTTGTTAACTTATACATACACACACATGTATGTATATATATATATATATATATATATATATATATATATATATATATACACCAGATTAAAATATAATTGAGATTAAAAATAAACTTTCAGAATATAACACAAAACAATATGCGCTTTTATAAAATAATTTTATAAAATAATGCATGCCAACTAAAATCTTAAGCAAAATCTTCAAGCTTTTTTTTTACAATTTTAAGAGGAAAAATAAAATAAACAGCTTTAGTTATCGTTATCACATAATCACAAATCGTCAGATCATGGGACCTTGCTCCATTCTAAGATCCCACGACATGTAATTATTTGCTTTAGGGTTGCCTGAAATCGAAAGACTGTTTAAAGGATTCACTTATTTAAATATTTGCAGTCAGTTATTCAAAAATGAAGCAACATCAATGCATACTAATTCAGTTATGAGAGAAACTACAAATTTCCAAAATATAATTGTGTTAATATGAAGATTGTATCTATGTTTCACTCTCAATTTTAGATTTAATTTTTTGGAACATTAAATATTTATTTCCAAAAAAATTTAAATAAATATGGATGTACAGAAATTTTTGTTAAAGTTTTAACAGAAATAATTGTATAACAATAGAATTTGCTTAACATACATAATGAGATTTGATTTTTAGTTTAGTTTCATAAAGTCTATATTACATAAAATAAGCACTTCCTTTACAAAACTCTTCAATATTTATATCTTATTTTTCAATACTATTTATAAAAGGTATTGAAAAACTACCTTTCAAGCAAGAAAATTTCAATTTCGCGCTAAAATATTAGATATTAGCTTATAGATGATAGAACTTGAAATATTATGTGAAAATATCATTTTTAAATTCAGATGTTTTTAAATGTTTAAAGCAAAAATCATTATATAATTACTTTTTGATGTTATGTTTTTCATTTGAAATAAAATTTCGTACTTTTATAATATTTACAATGAAATAAATAATTGATAATAATTTTTAATAATTGAAGATAATTCAAAGAGAATCGTTCTTTTCTAAGTTTTTAAATTCCATTAACAATAGCTCTACAAAATTACTAAATCGAAAAGAGATTTTGACAAAGTTTAAAAAAAGGATGAAAAGCGTATTAATTTTTTTTAAAGAATAAAGAACCTACGTTGTTTATCTTCTTTTTTATAATTTTTGCGATCTTGAGATTTAATATAATTCTCTTATATTTTGAACAAAACAATCTATTAAAAAATTTGCACATAATAACAATGCTTAAAATTCTAAATGTAAACACATTTCATTAACCAATTCAATGGTCAAATGTTGTCATTTCATTTAAATATTTCATTCAAACCATTCATGAAGCCTTTCTAAACTATAATACAATATTTTGATTAAAATTTTCAACATTCTCAAATAATAATAATAATGACGATGATAATAATTTCGAGTGTCAGAACATTCTAGATTAATTTGTACGCAATTGAAAACCAGCAACAGATTATTTAGCAAAGCTAATACAGTTTGTGATTTATTCAAGCTTAAAATTATTTTTAAATGCAATAAAAATGAATATGAAGCTCATAATCCTCAACATACATCGTAATAAACTTTAAATTAAACAAAAACATAGTAATTTTTAGGTACATAAAAGAAGTTTCGTATATAAACAATATATTTTATGAAAAGGCTTTTATTTTTAAAAGATACTATATTAAAGTTTACGGATCAAATTTACTATTTAATATTTGTTCAAAGATTTAGAAAAATAATTTGAGCATTATCTTCCTTAAAAAAAGAGTGATCCGAATCTTGAATTATACGTATAAGTCTTTTGAATTTCAGTTTTTCTATATTGCTTCTAAAAATCTTAATCATATAGTTCTTTTATTTACACTTAGCAAAACTAGTATCTGAGAAGACGTACAAATAAATAGCAACAATGAGTAATGTAACGCAATATAAAAAAATATTCTTACAAAACTAAATACCATTCAATATATATTAATTTCGTAACGATGTTTTTACTTCCTAAGTAGAATATTTTTTTTTTCACAGGGAAAAAATTACTTCTGAATCAATCCTTTGAAAGAAATTTCTACTCTAGTATCATATTTAAACTATTTAATTGAATTAATATTTTTGCAAAGTATGAGAAAATATACATCCAAAGTACGTTTTTATATGTTACGCGGCTACACTTAAGCGATTTTTAACTTTTTAGTTGCTCTTGGAGGTGAACAATAAGTATTTATTGGAAAATACTCTGGAAGGAAATAATACTCTCTCTTATGAACTTTTTTTTCTATTTCCGATAGTGGTGAATTAAATATTAGTAATTTTCTTTCGGACAGAATAAAATATCCACTCTAAACTTCCAATCTCTCAAGTTCTAACTATCTTTAAAAGATTGCAAAAGAATTTACCAACTCGTTTCTCTATTGTTATAAATAAAAAATAATTTAGGATGAAGCACACAATACTCCGAAAGTTACTTTTCGTTTTTTTTGAAACAACGTTTGATGTAATAGGAAACTCTAAACTAAGCTCTCATCAAGAAATAGAACTAAGACATATTTGAAATATAGAATGTACAAAAAGGTTTCTCTCTAAAACTTTGTTAGAGAATGTTTTATTCATATACCTATCTTTGAAAGTAAATTAAATATTAACAATTCAATTTCTTCCAGAATGAAATATTGTAAAGTACAGTCTGTGTTCAGTAAAATAAAAGTGGAGTACTTGAAAATATATTTCTATAAGATTGAATTTATCTTCAGAATTTTGATTTCAATACACATCTGTTGAATAATTTAAAACTATTATAATGAAATAAATAATAAAATAACTACCATGAAAGAAACAGAAATTTTATATGTTTCGGTTTCTAATATTCATGCATAATAAAAATCTATCATATCACTGACACTTACTAAAATAATTCGAGATATTGAATAAGTGTGTGATCGAAATCCTTTCGTTATTTGTAACTAAATCCAGAACACCAAAGTACATAAATATTTTAGATTTGTACGATACAGATTATTTTAGATTTCAAAACTTACATGGAAATTTGGAAATATTTACGATAATCATATTGTTTCTTTTCTAGTTGGACGCATTGCTTAGTGGCTGTAGTCGTGAGCTCCCGGATAGCATTCCTTCTGTCGAGTCATTGGTTCGAGTCCTAATTTTACTAAAAATCCGTAGTGTAGTGAGCTGATGTACGTTAATTTTGTCCGGGCTACAAGTCCCCTCGTTAGTATGGTGTGGAACCTTGGAGAGATGCGTTCTAATTCAGGTGTCGTCCTTGTCACTTGACCCAGGTTCAAAATTACAAGATTAGCTCTCATATATTATGACACTGTAAACACCAGCGCCATCTATTTCAGAGAATAATGAGAATTCGACTTAACGGTTGAGTTTAGTTTGGTTTAGGAGAAGACGAGAAATGAGCATGGAGAGAGGGACGAACGAATATAAAAGAATGACTCATAAAAATTATGTTAGGTAAATAATTCGTTTAACATTTTAAATTAGTGTTTGTGATGTGTGCAATTTAATAAATAGATGATTTACATTAAAACATTTTGACTGCGTTGTTTTTTGTTCATACATCACAATACCAAAACTTTGTTATAATTCTGAAGAAATTCCATTAAAAATTACTCCGACTTCGATGTATTGCATTAGTAATAACGTAAAAAATTACATGATTTATTTAAAAATCCTTCCCTTAAGAGTTGTCTGAAAATTAAATTAATTATTATTTCATATCTTAAAGACTTTTAACACAAGAAAACCGTTTCAAGTAGCCTTTCTTTTTGAAAGAAAAAAATATGTACTTCCAGTTTATAGTGTTGTGTCAAAGAAGTTTTTACAAGATTACTTCGTTAATTTTTCAGCTTTAATCGTTTTAATAAGTAATACTCTGCCTCACATACGTTTCAATCATCAATCAGAACTTGTTTAATCGACTAATTCCTTGAGACTAATATTCATACAAAACAATACATTTTTCAACTCAATTAATTTTAGCATTAGTAACACGTTAAATATTTATTTGAGCTCTTAATTAACTCAAATTGCAAAAATTCAATAGCGCACAAACATGCATACCAAATCTATAGCATAACTTAACTTATTAATTCTGAAGAAAGAAAAATCTCACGCGTACTATAAACATATCTAGTCACATTGGATTACACTATTAAATAAATAACTCCATTTCATTAGTTAATAAAATTTGCAGAAAGTTTCATGTTTTAATCAACTAAAAGCTTTGATATATATATCTCGCACTCTCTTACAAAATAACATGCAACATATATTAATTTTATGTTATTAATACTTGTAGCTAATAAAGGGAAGAAATTTTGTTTCTGTTATGACTCGATATATTTACGAGTAATATATTTAGAATAATTAATTTAAGTTCCAAACATTGAAAATTAATTCAACTAGAGACATAAAAATTGATCGATAATATAAATTCCAACATCGATATGAATTTTTTGCGTTATATTTACCCGCTTTCAACCATTTTTTTTTAATTATCACGAAAATCAGTTTTAAAAGGAAAAAAATCTTTATAACTTTTAAGATTTGACAAATAAAAAAGGGCTCAAAGTATAGCCAAATCTAACTGACTACGAGATTTTGAAAATATTTCTTAGGAAAAAAACCTAACTAGAGCATTTCACTTTCCGAGAGAAATGAGGGAGGGGGAGAAAAGATAAACGAAAAGTATTAAAACTGTCGACTTTCTCTTAGCTCCAAACTTTCAAAGCATGAGTCTCAAAGACAACCTTTTGTTCGTTTTTAATTAGTCGGGTTATTAGCTTCTTTCTTTAGAGAAGAAAATCACCTTCTGCACTTTACAAGTACAATAAGGAGACAGGGAAGTTAAGTTTTTGTAAAAGATTCCTACTCTCGGCCATGCGTTTCTTTTATGTTCGTTCTTAGGTGCACAAGCATCAATTGATTTATTTATTTCTCATGTTTCTAATTTCTCTTATTCGAAGTATAAGTTTTCAATTGAAAATTAGAGATATCCATGGCATATTTATCCCGCGATATATACAATAGAAAGAAAAAGAAAGGTATCAATGCCTGAACTTAACGGGAAATTTTGACGCTATCTGAAAACTGATTAATTTCATGTAATTTGCTTTCCCGATATAATGAATCGCGAGTTAACGGGTTCCGACTGCAATCCTAACTATAAGTTTCTTCTTAATTATATTCGGCTTAGCGAAGCTTAGTTTTGCGGTAGCCGAGTGGTCTTGGTATCGAGCTCTTGGCTGGTCATGTTTGAACCGCGTGTTCAAATCATGTTTCTTCGACAGATTTGTAGTATACACGAGCTGATGGATGTTAAATCAGTCGGGATTCAAAGTACTCACTGTAGCGTAGAGAATGGGGCTCCAACTCGGTTATTGATTTCGTCTTCCGACCGTGGCTTAAAATTACGAGGCGTATTGGTTGCCGTTAGCGGACCTTGAGCTGGGAAGAAATAGGCTGCAGGGAAGCGTTCAATAAAAAAATTAATATAATTTTAAAAAATAATTAATTTTGTGTGAACAATTGTCTGAATTTTCACAATTTTAGTTGCATTTCAAAAAATTCTTTGCAATAGTTAATGTACATAAAATGTGTTAATTTTGGCTTCTGCAAAAAACCTCAATTGAATCGAGAATTACGAAGGTAGTTCAATAAGTCCTTAGAAAACCCAAGAGATGGATGATTTTATTATTTTCGATGATTTTGATTATATTCACTTTTCGATGGCTCGTAGCATCGAAATGGCATCTCTCTAGACAGCAGTCTAAGTCTCAGTTACTCATATTCGTCATCATGATGCCTATCACACCTCAAAAATTCTTCGACTCAATTTTTTCAGCAGATTTGATCATCCTCAGCTTCTTTGGAGCAAATTCCACGGAAGTATGCTATTGTTTGGATTTTTGCTTGGTTTCCTGTGCATAATGATTTATCCAGGTCTCATCGATGGTGACAACTCGAAACAGCAGAAATCAAATTTTGATTTGGCAACAAATGACTACTAAATCGAAACTAATTTATGAATCAATGTCAAGTTTGTTTTGGTCCCTTTTAACAGATTGTAGCACCCAATAGTAGCAACAATATATTTTAATGATACTCTCTGTCTTCAAATACATGTACTTTTGGAACCACCCTCGTAAGCATAATTTGATATTTTTGTAAAATTAATTGATGAATGGGCTATCTACTTTTTAAATCTTTTAGGTTACTTAAAAATTAGCAACCAAAACAATTAGGAAAACTCGCCTTTATTGTTCAGTAAAGTTATTCATATTTTACGTCTTCAAATAATTCAATTGGCCGCGGGAGCCGAGTCGTCACAGTCGCGACCCCCCGACCATCTTTGTTTCAGTCAAGTATTGGAATTGACACTTGATGCCACTAAAAAACGTCGTGTAGCGGAGTTGACGCACTTAATATTTGTTGGGGCTAACAGTTCTCCTGTTGGTGCGGTGTGGAAGTTAGGGAATGAGGTGTCAGTCAGAAATCACCCTCACACTTGATCATAGTTCAGAATTGCAAAGTTGGACCCCATTATCCATCGTTTTTATGAAGTATCAATCGATCAATACTTCCAGCAGATTAGCCATTTTTATTATAAAATATAAATAAAAATGCATTTGTTGGATACTTTCTTTACTTATTTTATTTCGAGATGCTTGTTATAAAAAATTATCTCTTGTACCCACCTTTACTTATTTATTTATTTTACAAAAAAATGTTTATGTACGCATTTTTTTGAAAATAATTCTTTCAGTTTTATTCAGAAATATTTTATCGAATTCTCTTTTAATTTCATTCATATAAAACACTTTTTTTCTCGAATTCTTTTATTTAAATGATGAATGTGATGAATGACTGATTAAAAAATTTAAGAAAAATAATTACTTGCAGTACGCACACTAATACTCCGTAATTTCTTGTTATCTCCTATAATAAAGTAGTTGAATATTTTAATTTCGCTATCATTCTAATAATTTGATTTCAATATATGGTATATTTTACTTAGGAATGCAGTTTCATACACATATTTTTTTGTAGCCGAGCAATTTTCATGTAAAAATCTGTTTCTTTTAAAATAAAATTTGTTTTGGTTTAGTTTGAATTAACGCTGGAGGGGTATACTAGAGATGCATTACAACTACTGGCTATGTAATTTTGAATCATGGTCAAGAAATGAGAACTACACTTGAACATTTAGTCCTTTCTACTACTTTCCACACTCCACCACGTAATGACTTTGAGGTCTAAATCCATTTAAAGCGCAGCGGTCTACATTTTCCAACATGCAGAGTCTTTGATTGTATAAATAATCCATGCCTCGACATGGCCTTCTGGACCATGAAACTCGAGACCTTTATCATTGGACTACCGCGTATCTATGAAATAAAGTAAAACAAAAGAAAAATACATAATTTTCTTTCTTAATCTCCTTGGGGCCGCGGTAGCCTAGTGGTCAAGGTCGTGGACTCACGACCGGCGGTTTTCGTTCAGTCGCGGGTTCGATCCTTGGCCACCAAAAACCCGCCGTGTAGCCGGGGCTGATGCACGTTAAATCTGTTCGGGGTCCAAAGTCCTCCCGTTGGCGTGGTGTGGATGTTAGGAGAGGGGGGTGCCAGCTCAGGTGTCGTCCTCGTCACTTGACCGTGGTTCAAAATTACGAGGTCCGTCGCCAATAGCCCTCGTGTTGCTTCTAGTGCGACGTTAATAAAAACTAAACTTCTTAATCTCCTTATTGAATTTTAATCCCACTGGTTTCGATTTATAATATGTGTGTATATCAAATAATAAACCAAATTTCTTAAAAAATCATAAAATTTGTTTTCTAGTTATTTTTAAGAGCACCAAAAGCCGACATTTGTAACTTAATTTCTTCTTTTTAATTTCTCTTTTAGATTTCTAGCTTTTCTTTTGAAGCAGTTAGAATTGAAGTTGAAACCAAGTTTTAACTCCAATAATAATAGGGTTCCGAACTTAATTATGATATAGAGACAAAGGAAGGGGTAAGAGATTGTACATACTTTTTTCCGATGTATGTTGTTTTTATTCTTTTTCGAAAGCGTAATTTTCTACCAAATAATTGGAGGTGTGTACTGGGGACTGTTTTGATAAGAAAACAAAATAGGAAACTAATGGCACAAAATAACTCTAGATAATAATGCTGCAAGAAAAGTAGTGCACATATTAAGTAGTAAAATGATATCTGCTTGAAGAGGCTTGATGAATTTTAATACTTTGACGCGGTACGTCTGAAGTGGGTGAGGGGTCGTACAAAAGAATACATTTAAAGAATTCACTTCATGAATATCAAAATTATTTTAAATTTTCATAGAAAATTATAAAGTTAGTAAAATAATAATTTGACTCTCTGTTAAAGTAATAAATGAGCGAAACCTATTAGCCTCAAAATCTGCAGATTGACTATAAAATCAAATTACAGAGAAATTTGGATAATAAGGTTTCAAAAAGTCAGGAAAATACTTTTTTCTTATTCAGGTGCATTAATATATTCACATGCACTGTAATTTTCAAGAGTACAGATTAATATGTCCACGCGAAAGAATTTTTTTTCTTTTTTAAAAAATAATAGCTTTACTCTAATTGATTTATTTACATTTAAATTATATTTAAGTAGCTTACTTTTAAATCTCATGTTTTTTGGATCTTCAATTCCTTGTTTCTAAGTTCTTGTAAAAAGACTTAGAAGAATATCCAAAACATCTCAATCTTATAAGAAATTTTCGAAATGGGTGTTTTAACAAATGATAGGTAACCTTTTTTTTTTGTTTCAAATGCTTAGAGTTTCTACCAATGACTCATGATCAACAAAGCTTATATTATAGGAATTGTTTGGAAATTTTAGGATATATAGCATTTCTACATCTCTTAAATAAAACATCAAACCAATTTCTTCCCTTTATCCCATAAATAATACATTATTGTTAAAATCAAATAGAGAAAGTGGTTATTTTTTCAGAGGATTATATATGTTGAGAGCACTGAAAATGAGCAAGAATGTTTATTTTTCATATGCATAAGCGATGCATAATAATGCATTGTGATAAGTTATTTTCGTAGAAAATATGTCAGTTATTCGGATGGGTTGGAACAGAAGCAGGTTTCTCTGAATGTTTTCTTTTCCCCAGCTATAGACTGTAAAACATTGTTAGGAACTTTTTAAGATAAAATAGGATTCTAGCCATGACTGCTGCACATCTAGACGAATGTTCTTCTTTAAATCATTTAAATTGTATTGTAAAAAATTTTGGAGAGCTCGTTGCCTAATGACATAATGCTCAATGGCCTGGAATTTGCTTAATAATAATACTGTCATAAGAAATAATCTGCTAATAAACAGTGTGCATCCTAGTTTCAACAGTTTTAATCAGAAAACTTAATATAGAATATTTCTAAATAACGTAAAACTCACTGGAATACTAATAATAATCGTATCTAGTTCTTCTAATAAATAAAAAAGTAAGGTTTTTTAATACTAGTATTTGAAAAGATTTTAAGACATATATAAAATCAAACAGTAACAAGATAACCAAGTAGTAAATATTTTAATCCTGGAATCATAATTTACTAGAGATTTATTACTCTAATGGCTTATGTTTTAAGTAATATTTGTGATAAGAAATTTCAGTCTGCATAACAAAAAGCAAAATGCCATAATATGAAATTCATATTAGCATTATTATACATTATAATCTTCAAATTATATGCGTATTATTTAAATATTCTTTATTTATAATAATTTAAGGACATAAATTTTTTTTTATCTAAACCTTATTTAAAAGTATTTTTTCATTTGTCATATTAGCTTCTCGTGTTTATAACCCCTTTAATGGGGTTGCTTATTTACACTAAGTAAAAGTTAAAAAAAAAAAAAAACTTAAAATAACACCAGATGGCAGAATCCTGCGGAGTATAGATCCGAAGGAATTGCTCTTCAGACGCATTCTCCGAGGAGAAAAAAAAATATTTATATTACTTGCGTCTACAGAAGCTCTCCTCGATTCAGTGACGTCTGAAGACGCATTTCCCATTAAAAGGGTTGAAATCGAATGAAATTCAAAAAGTAGCATTCCATTTATGATGTAAAATGACGAAAAAGAAGTCTATACAACTTTCTAGACTTACATTTGTTTTAAATTGCAATAATAAAATGTTGAACGTATCGCTTATATATTTTAAATACTACCCAATTTATGTTACATCTGGAAGGCGTTTCGTTTAAAAATGCTATTCAGCATTAAAAAACAACACTTAGGATCTTCTTTTTTAATCATTAGTCATTCTGTATTTTAAAATTATTTTCTTCTTCTAAATGCTATCCGTATATATATATTCTATAATGATTTTATATGTTTGTAAAAAAAAGAAATATTTAATTTCTGTAGTTTTTAGAATTCGAAATAGAAAAACAGTTCTATGTAAAGTTCAGCTACGAGTATTATAAATCAGTATGTATTTATTTTTATTATTATTTTATAAAACTAGTGATGTAAAACAAATAATAGATCGGTTTTATGGATCCCAAATGAGTTCGTGAAAATTCAAGTTGGGACTATTAAATAACGAAATCGACACTACAAAAATATTTTATTTTGATTTCACACATTTTTACTTATAATCACCTTCAATATACACCCTCCTCTATCCCTACAACGCTCCATGCGAATCTTCCATTGTTTGAAACAGTGCTGAATGTCTTCATCTGTCAACTCCTTCAGGACGCGTACCACGTTCTCTTTCACTGCTTCAAAGGACTCAAAACTTGTTCTTTTTAATGCAAATTTCACCTTAGGAAAACAGATAAAAGTCGCATGGTACAAGATCCGGCGAATAAGGCGAAGAGTCTAACACTGAGATGCTATATTTGACTAGAAACCTCTTGACAGAAAATGTAAAAGGACTTGTTCTCCTACAGTCGGGTCGTTTTTTTTTCTCCTTTATTCTTTTACGGAGTTCAGCGAGAACGTGAAGGTAATAATGTTAATTAATAGCTTGACCTTCAGGAAAACAGTGAAAGTACTCAATTCCATGAATATCGAGGAAAAAAAAACAATCATCATTACTTTGAATTTTGATTTTCTCATTCGAGCATTTGGGCTCTCAGTAAGATGGGCTCTTTCAGTGCAGGGACTAGCGCTTCGTTTTAGGATCATAAGTAACAGACCACGATTCCTCACACGTTATTATCCTTTCCAATAAGTTTGAATCATTTTCAGTGACATTTAAAGTATAATTACAAACATTTTTGCGAGCTTCTTGTTGTTCAAACGTGAGAATTTTAGGCACTATTTTGGCACACACTTTTGAATGTTAAAATTATGTAAAATTTACCGTACGTATTTTTTGCCAATAATTACAGTCTTAGCAATCGCACGAATGCTTAACCGACAGTCAGATCGAACCAGATGGCCGATTTATTCGATATTGTCATCTTTTTTTGACGTGGAAGGGCGACATGAGTGTAAATCATCTTAATGTATTCTAGGCCATCTTGAAAACGCTAACACCACTCAAAAACACGCAATCGCCATACACTTCTTTCAATAAATTATAAGTATCAATAGCGTGTTTTCCCTGTGAACTTTCACAATTCGTTGCTTTACTTTTACACTTATCATTCTTTCCTGGATTTTTTTCTCTAATGTGAAAGAAGGCTACGGCTATACGGATTTGTTTACAGAAGTGAGAGGCACTGCATTCAAAAGAGAAGACTTCACGCTAAACAGCTGTTGGTCGTTGGTGTTTGGCGCATGCGCAGTTCTTTTGTAGTAGTGTCAATCTCTTTAGTGTATTGCTAAGCCTCGTAAGTTTTACCATACTGTTACTTCTGCATTTCACTTTATCTTAATGGAAAAGCGACTAAATTACAACAAAAAGGTTTATCTTTGAACTAATGATCAATGATCTAAACCGAAGATTATATAATAGTGTGGGTGGAGTATATATAAATCGTTCTTCGGTATATCTCTTATACATAAAATTGTCTACATGCAAAGTTGCTCTTGGGATTTTATATTAGATCCAGTCCCTGCTCAAACGGTTCGTGACAGGATCATTATTGCAATAAATTCACTCCCCTGCTACATTTAAAATGTGTTACTCCTCCCTTTTTTTGTTACTTCTCTCCGAATCCGAAATGAGAACAGAGAGAAATTTAAAGTAACGCTTTTCTGCATGAATAATTGAATACATATTAAATTATTACAACGATTTACGAAGTGATTCTCTTTTTCTTGTCCATATAAAAGATTATTAGATGGAAATTCGTATCAGAGGTACCGTGATACTTGTGAGTTGAGAAATTGATAGTATTTCAATGATTAATACTTAAATACCGAGATTTACAAGGGCGGCTCACAAAGATTCGTGTTAGGAATGGGAAATGAGAACAGAGCAGGGGTGTAGCGAGAAATTTTTCATGGAAGGGTTCTTCCCACTTCAACTCATATCTCAAAATTAATTCCAAATTTCATTGTTTAATTTCTTAGTGAAAATAATATTTATGTGGAGTAACGGATTTTTGAATATTAATTTTTCTGAAAAAATGTAAAAACATTTGTGTAAAAAGTTTAAGTTTTAAAATCGATCCTAATGGAGAGGGGGCGTTATAACCCCCTTACTCCTTCCCGTCTCTTCGTCACTTTAATAGGGTAATTCATTTTAGTATTGTCTGTTGATTTTTCACCTTTTCTAATTAGTCTATGAGTATGACTCCCTTTGTATACAAAAAATCGTCGCCTTAACTTTCCCGGCCGTTGAGACTGTCTTCGCCTTCTTTAGAGCAGATTCACAGAAATCAGCCTATCATTTTGATTTTTTTTATTTCCGGTGTAAAAGGATGAATCCACATCCCATCGATGATGACAACTCGACAGAAATAATAACTCATTGTGGCACCAATCAAATATTGATTTAGCAGCAAATGGCTGCCATGTCAAAATTAATCAATGAATAAGTGTTTCGCTTATATTAGCGCCATTGACAAATAACAGAATACAATGTTGACACCAAATTGTCTTATAGCCATAGATAATTAAACACATATACATTTTGAACCACCCACGTACAGTCATTTATATCATTATTCGAGGTTCGATTCAAAATGGAACAAATATTATGGATATTATTAACGTAAATTTTCATAGTGAAATATTTATATTTTTGATCAATAACATTTTTAAATAAAATTAGACTTTTTTCAATACCTGCAACCCTTTTCAGTTAATACACTTTTATACACCATTAATTTGTACATCATTAAATCCTTTGTATTCATATATTTAATTTTACAAAAAATTTAAAAACTACTGTTTTTTTCTAAGTTATTTCTTATACTGAGACAGGACTTAATATTTATTGCTACTGCAGTTACTATGAGATAGATATCTCTCACTTTTATTATTTTTATTATTACTTTTCTGAGAGTCTTATCATAAAATTATATACATGATTTGTAATTATTTGTAATTTATGTTTTGTCATCGTTTTATTCCAATAAAATCATTCCTTCTCCGAACATTAAGTAACTTTGATTCTCTATGATGATAAGGGAAATCAAACGTTCAAATATACGTAATAAAGAAGATAAAATTTTAAGCGAGTTAATTCAGAGAATTTGTTTACCAAAATAGAATAATCTCTCAAACGTAGCAAATTATTTTGTTTAATTAATCCTTTCCAAGAACTTCCATTAGCATCTGCAAACACTCGTCATTTAAAAAGAAAAGTAAACCAACAAGCATTAGAACTAAAATGATCAGGTATTTAAATAAGGAAATTACCTAATAATTCTTAAGTGTACGTCAAAGAATTTCTAAAAATGCAAAGAACGGGGAAACAATTTAATGAATTGTAAAGCAAATGAGAGAAGTCATTAATAAAACAAAGTAAAAGCGAGCAAAAGAATAACAGACTTTGACTTAATGTTGAGAATAGATAATTTAATGAAAAATTTTCCTTTTAGTTGAAGACGTTTCTTAAATAATTAGATTAGTGTATTTCATCCCAAAGTCGAGAATTAAATTTGAAACACAACAAAGTCGAGGAATTATTAGGAAGAATTATAAGGAAGTTGCTTAAAGCTTTCAATTCTTTCTCACCTTTTCTTCTGATTTTCATTTTCACTGCAGTTAAACTTAAAAGCACTTAAATTCAAACAATGAATCAGGCGCCTTATAAAATAAGATCCATTTAAAACGACAAAAGAATCGAGGATAATGAATGCACGTGAATATTTTTTTTCGATAAATTCGAAGAAAATATGTTTCAAAAAATACGACAATTACAAAATATTTAGGAACTATAGAAATGAGAAAATTTTTTTTATTTGAATTTAATAAGTCTCATTTAAAAGTAAGTGCTGTTGACATCATAAATGGAAAAAGTAAAACATAATCAGAGAGCTCATGAGCGTTATTCAATGTTATAGATTCCATTAAAAGAAGAAAAATCAACACATATTTCTTTTTATTTCAAACAATCAAATTCCTCAGTTCGTGTACCCGTAAATAAACCTTTTATCATCTAAAATTAATAGTATTTACTTTTATTCTAACATGACCGAAATGCAGCAATGTTATTAATATGATAATATTTCAGAAATGGAACCAATTTAACTTTATACAAAATTAATACCCGTAAGTTTTGAAATTTTATTTTATTCTATTCTTTACGTGAATTAGCATTTCACTACAAAATTACATATTTGAATCACACTGAGCTTTCTATTCTTGTAAGGTAAACCTTGTTCTATAGAACGTAAATTGTTTCAGTGGAATAGTTAATGATTCTCGGTTATAACACTTGCAATACCCTGTCGCGTGTTTCTACTGTCAAATTCTATTCAAACAGGACGCAATTAATTCTCAGTTGCTAGATCAAGGGTTTGTGGATCAGATCTGTCTGATGCAATTGTTTACTGATACAGAGAAAAGAGATCAGCAATTATTCTATTCTATATACTCTAGGGATATTGTTCTTTCACGCACTCATACATATACACTAAAACATTTAATGAAATTTGTATTTGTCTTGCTCTCTGTGTGTGTATTAATGTGTGTGTGTGTGTGTGTGTGTGTGTGTTAGGTCTGCCGGAAAGCGTTTTCAATTTTGGAATCGAAAGAAAATAATACATTTTTCATACATTTAACGATATTTAATGTACAGAATATTTTCCATAGTTATATTAGGGTTGAACTATAAATATTTCAGATGGGTGCCTCATATTACAACATAAATAAGCAAACTTAATCGTGTTGTCATAAGTCCATCTCTGCTTGCTCGGCATAAAAAAAAACACATCTTCTTGCATCGGATGATAACTGGTGTAGAAACCTGGATTACCTACGAAAACATCGTTAGGAAAGGAATATACTGTGAGCCCACACAAACTGTCTCCTCCACTTCTAAACCAAGCTTGAATCTGAATAAGAGAATTCTGTGTATATGGTGAGACGTCAAAGTACCAATATATTACGAGGTTTTGAATTTTAACAAAAAGCTCCATTCGGGGGTAATACTGTCAGAAAATGAATTACTTATGCAAAGCACTCAAAAAGAGGCTTGATATGCTCAATAGTAAGCGTATCATACCGTATCATGATAATTCCAGAGCACTTGTTTCTTTGGCGGATCGTCAGAAAATCACAAAGCTAGCCTGGGAAATTCTGTAGCATCCATCATACTCTACAGAGCTAGCACTCGCCAATTATCACCTGTTTCGCTCTTTGCAAAATTTTTTGAAGGAAAGGAACTCAAAACTGAAGTAAATTTCAACTAAGCTTCATTTGAGTTATTCTCTTCTAAAGACAAGACATTTTTCAAAAATGGTATTTACAAATTACCATGACGCTGGCAAAAAGTCATAAGTAAGTATGAAAATTTTATGTAGTATAATTACCATTAAATGTATGAAAAATATATTATTTTCTTTCACTTCACAAGTGGATCAATTATATACTTTCACATTGTATTCTATAAGGAATAAGGAATTTTATTTTTATTTAAGAACACTCGCTTTTTCAGTTCTAAGAATGTTATATTTTATTTCGGAGCAAAAAAAAAATGTTTAGAATTTACATGTAAGATTATAAAAAGAAAGATGTGTATTTCTTACTTATTTCTTACGATTAAAACTTAACGCATAATTTTACTAAAAGTTACCTAACCAAATCTAAACTGAAAAATATTCAAATTACTCATAATCCATTTTAGCATTTGAGAATTTTAGATTTTAAGTATTTGAAACTTTTGGAAGTAGAAAGCATTAACGTTCTGTGTTCATTGCCTTTTATCGTTATCTGCCATTTAGTAACTATGTGAGCATTCTACCTAAGTAACAGTAATTATACAATATAAGTGGTACAAAGAACTTTAAAATTTTATTTGAAAATCAGGTGCAATCTCTTAAGGATTAGGTTAAATTTTAATCTTTAAAGTCAAAAATACTTAAAAAAAATCTAAGCAAACTTTGTGCGTGTAGTTGTGTACAAGAAATTTCACAAAATGTTTAACATTTAAAAAATCGTTTCAAAACGAAGATTTAATTACGAGTAAAAACAAATTAAATACATTTTATTACATATTTTCGTGACTTTCAATCAATTTGTCTCATGACATGAATGCTTCTATTGCACACTTAAGCTTTATTCACTCATATTTATACGGGATATTCAAGACGATATATAATATACAGAGCTCAAGCGTTATATAACTTCAATCAAAGGGAATGAAATTATGAAAAAACTTGCAATTTTATAGTTCAATGTAAAAGAAAGAAATAATGATATTATAATGGATTGATCATCAAGATTTTTTTTATATTTCTGATAAATCTTGTTTTCTGCTAGGATTGATATTATTATGTATGTAACAAAGTACAGTTAATAGCAAGACAGACATGCCCCGTTATATATTTATTTTAATAATCATTTCTATCAAAAAATAAATTATTTAAGAATTAAAATATCAAAATTTCACTTAAGTATTTGAACCACGTAATAGTTTTTAGACTAGAATTGAGAAGAAAAAGCAAAATATAAATCATTCGAAATACATTCAGCTCATTTAATTTTGTACCAAATATGTTTGGTATATTGATGCGCTCTAGTTCAAATGTTTGTAGTAATTTAATTTTAATTAACACCACATGAATCCCTACTTCGCTCTATTTTTTTCCGTTGCGAAAAATGAAAAAAATAAAATTCTTTATTGACAAGGAATGTATAGATTAGAGAATCAAATCTACACTACCCATGAAATCAACTAACACTTCTCCTATTAACTTAACTAACTTCGATTAATTTTCTTCAATTTTTCTTCATTTCTCTAATCATCTATACGACTTGAAAAACAAAATTTACGGAAAACAGTCTCTGCGATTGAATGAATAGAGAAATGAGTTCCTAAATTACAATTTAAATCAACCAGAAAATACTTTTTTTAAAAAAAAAAGCGTCTCTTTTAGCACATAACAGAAGTATAGTGGTTTTTCATATCTTGAGAAAAGTTTCCTTTTTTTTTCACGCTTCGCACTGCAGATGTACGTCAAAAACTTTTCTCTTATTCTGAATTTTGATGAATACAGCGCCAGTGGGTACTTAAATTGCAAACGTAAATAAAGCTGCTAAAGCTCTCTGGATGAAAAAATAAGATTGCATCGGCAGGGTATCAAGATTAGTCCATAAAGGGATTTCAGACAAAGTCTCTAATACAGACCAGAGAGTTTTTCTGAAAAGATGAGTCTGTTTTTGACAAGTCTTAAAAGAGAGTCACAGAACGGAGCAGGAGAAAGAGAGAGCTGGTGAAGTGTTAAACCAGCATTTTTCAATGCGACGAATCTTAAGGACTCTTTGTTACAGATTTCAGAACTGTAAATCTGAATGACAACTAAAGCAGAGGAGAATAAGATAAGAAATGAAACGTTCTTCGTACAATGGGAGCATGAAATAGAATTCTCAGATTTCTTTGGAATTGTCTGAAACATGTGGTCTCTTCGCGTTTTCTTAAAGATTTAAAAGAAAAATAAATAGAGCTATGATAGTTACTTATTAACAGTTCGCATGAAAGTGTCTAGAATATAAAATTTTGCTTATTATATCTTAATATTTAAGTATGTGTGTGTCTATATAACTATAAATGCATTAACTTTCTTGCATTTAGAGTAAGCATTTTAACATATCGGATACTCGAGTTGTTCATATATATTACGCTAATTTAATTTTAAAATTGCTTTAGTCTATATTTTTTCCATTATTTTTCATTTCCGCTCTTGTCTTTATCAGTTTTACAAATTGCTTAGAATTTAAACCTAACGACTTGTTTCGAAAAAGAAGCTAGCTAGAAGAACTATGGAATCGGTAAGCCATTAAATTTTAACAAAACAGCTATAGATAAACATACAAAAAACCCTTATCTGTATTTTTGGTTATCATCTATTGCATATTAATTTAAGATTTTACAAAGTAAAATAATTTACTTTTATTCTTTGCCACATTTTTCATTCGACATTTTATCTTTTACATTACGACTTTTACATCCAAATTTTATTTTAAGACGAGTTAATGACAAAAATTTCTTTTTTATTCTCTAACTCCTAGACTTAAGAACCCTAAATATCCAAACAATAAATATATATCGTTGCTTCCACATCTTTTTCACACGCCTATTCGGCGTAGCGATAAAAAAAACTCCAATAGTCTAGATCCGTAAGTAACACTTCGATTTCTCTCCGACTTATCTCTTACCGAAGGATAACATCCCAAAGTAAAAAGTTATCTTTCGATGCTCGTCTTTTCTCATCGTTATTGTGGTTCTCTCCCACCCTTTTTTTTTCCAATCAAAAGCATAATCATCTGTAACTACCAACGAAATGTCCAGTTTCCCCCTTGCTTCAGCTTCTTTGATAAATTTTACTGTAATGATTATTTCAATCACCTTTGCATGCTGTAGACTACCACTTCTTAAACTGAGGGTAGCGACCCCAAATGGCGTCGTCGCAAAACGAAATTTTGAGGCCGCGAAAATTTGATTAAAATACACGAATTTAAAGAAACATAAGTCGCAATATATTCATTATCTTTCATTTAATACAAGTATACCACATTTTTTGTGCAGTACAATTATAAAATCGTAATACTGGCTAAATTGAGCTGTAAATCACTTCCATATATTGAAAAAATACCTCTAAATGCCTTATTATAGTGGTGTCGGATTACAATTTCAGTACATTTTGGAATCAATATGCGATTTTATTAAAATTAAATAAGTTTGAATTTAAATTTATTTATTTATAAATTTTTAAGCTAAATTAGTAATTAAATTTTTTTTACCCCGTCTGCTTATGGTTGAGACAGAAGAATTGCTCGAAATTTTTAACTGTGAAATTGAGGTCGCAAGAATTAAAAGTTTAAGAATCACTGCTGTAGACAATATCACACTCATGTTTCTCATTAAAGGCTTTTTGTGCAATAAATTGTCTACGATATGAAGATAATCCGCATGTAAAGAAAGAGTATTTATATAATTGATGCATTAATATTTATTAATACACTATAAAGTAGAATCAGGGGCACAAAATATCAACATGATATAAACAACGTGAATGTGATGTATCAACATGATACATCACATTTAAAGTAGTAAGAAATTCATAGCTTATAATTTAATGCCATTTAATGAGTGCCACGAGTAAACAATATGGTTGCCGATAGCTTGTCTTGTGTATTGTGTATTTTACATGTGTATTGTGTACATGTCTTGTGTATTTTACTTGTGTATTGTGAACTTGTCTTGTGTATTTTAATTTGTGAATGTGTAGAGGTAAATTTTCAATAAATTCAAAATGATTGAGAAAGAATCTAAGGATCTCTACCGTGATAATGTTATCGGGACCAAACTCCTATCTGAAGTTTTTAGACTGTATTCAAGTTAAATCACAACAGATCAAGGGATTTGTTGAGGTACAATAATTATAGATGGAAATTTTAACAATCTAAGTTACAAGCTAATATCAATCGTTCAGTAAAAACCTCTATTAACCTAAAAATTGAATTAAAACTAGAATTTATGTCAGATTTAATAATTAATTCTAAATTAAATTCAAACTTTAACAATCTAAAAGGTATATAAAGTCATGAAGAATTAATATTTATTTCACAAAACCTCCCTTTTTATCATATCACATATTCAACTGATTTTACAACATAAATTTTGCCTCTTCTTTAGCCAGCCTACGAAAATATACGAATAAATTTTTAAACTTAAATATTTATTAAGCACCAGCAAATTTGTATAAGAAAAATGTCAGCAAAGCTTTTCATTAGAAATTAATTTTTAAATTTCAAAGTTTCCAAAAGATATACACACTTTTATGAAATTATTATCTAATATTCAATACTTTTTGTCTAATTTGAAGTAAAAAAATTGCTACTAAATTGTTAAGAAAATTGCTTTAATTAGAAATATGAAAAATTAGGTCAATAAATGTTAGCATTTTAATTAAAAATTAATTTTTAATAAGCATGAGATAAGAACTGTAAAGAGTGTTACATTTATGAATCCTCAAATAACATTTTCATGAGCAAACGAATTTTAAATATATGCTTTGAATGGTTTCTTATTCACCTTTCGCTATGTGAACAGTAAAAAAATCCTTTTTTAAGTCTTAAAATAGCATATAATTTATGTTAAAAAAATATAACTCTAATCCAGATAACTTATTCGCAACATTTGAACTCAATACAACAGACATTTTTGAACACGTGCTAACAAGTTGCTGTTTTGAGAATATTGCTTCAACAAAAATGCGGGGTATAAAATAAAGGACATATAGTGTTAGGTTCACAAAAGATTAAAGTTATAATACACTATGATTATAATAATTACATTTGGTTTGCTTAAGGTACATTTACATCGCAAAAATATGTTTAGTTTAATATTTTATCATCTGCTTTTATTTCGAGTAGAATATTTACTGAAGACATTAATAACTTATTATTTGCTCTTATTTCAATATTTCATTTAATAACTGATTTTAATGACAGAATCGTCAGTTTTTATTCTTTTTAACATTGGCAATGTTTTTGCTTTGAAGAATGTTTTGTTAGTGAAAATAAACGTGCATTAGGAATTCGAAGATGGTATTTTCTTTTCTTGATAGCAAATACTTCTGTAGAGCCTGAGACGAGAAAGTACGCTTACTTTACGCTAATTAATATTCGTTTTGAATAATTCTACTTTTTTGAGAATTTAACAGTTTTACTTTTAGCAGAGATTTCGATGAAACTTATTGCTGTAATATATAAGTCGCCCAAAATTGTCGCCTGAAGAAGATTTGAAAAGAAAGCGAGAGTCTAAACGAAAAAGCAAACAAAGACCAGAAACTAAGGAAAGGCTTCGAGAATTAGAGCGAAAAATACAAGCTAAGAAACGTGCTGAACGTGAAATTACATAACCAGATTCTAATAAAAACGAGGCGCAAAAAATTACTTGTGGCTAAACGAAAATCCACAGCCGATATTCTTAAACATGGACACAAAGATCTTTTGAGACAGGGGGAAAAGACGTTAGCACACGTTAAAAGGAAAATAGCAAAACTAATTTCAGTTTTTTTTTTTTTTTTTTACGAAAAAATGCAAATAACGTAACCTAACTTATATTTTCTTATTATTATTTCTTTCAAATACATTTTTAATTATTTTCATTGCAAGTATTTTACAAATCTAATAAATAAATGTAACATTTTTTTCCTTAACATAATTTTACACTCATTCAACTTGTAAGGAAAAGTGTGTATTCTTAGGAATCTACTATAAAAGCTATTTTTTTATTGTTTTAAACCGTGAGTAACTTCGTATCAATACACGATAGCGCTACAGAATCCGAATGTCTCGAGAGAAACGCTTATCTAAAGTAAGTCAATTAATTACGTTGACGTATTGGAAATCGTAGAGAGTAAAAGTTTCAAAACGTGCTCAGATTGTAAAAACTTTCTTGATCATAATCCCTTGTGTCTGTCCTTTCCCTTTCCGTTGGTGAATAACGCTTTTAAACAGGATGATGACCTAATTTTAGTAGCACGCACTTTTTTAACGTCTCTTCACACGTGATTCTTGCTACCTGTCAGAATTTTAGAGCGGAGTTAAGCGATTCGTCTTGCTTCAAGTGGTACAATGATTCATTTGTCCGAACGAATGATTTCATTGAAAGTGATGTCATTTAATGGAACCGTGTTTAATGAGAGGCAATTAAAATGTGAATAATGGAATTAGAAGAATGTTTAAGTGTGTGTGGGGGGGGGCAATCTGAAATTTTTTCCTGTAGAAATGACGTGAACTATTTCGAAATGGTAGGAATATTTTCATTCATGTATTTTACTATACTAGTTATTTTTTAATTACTGCAAACAAAGTTTTAAAACGAATTATCAAGGTCTGTTCTTTATATAAATGTGGGTTTAAGAAATTGGGAGTTATTTTTAAATTATTCTTTTCTTAAAACAAATTTTTAAAGATATTTCTTGTAGCAATGTATGGTAATTAACGCCGAACTATATGAATTGAAATAAATTAATCGGTACGAGCTTTAAAAAGTAAGCAAAACTTACTTGAAATTACTTTTAACTTTAACATTATTGGGTGTATTTGCTTCGTAGCGTTTTGCGGCAGATGCCAGTAGCTTATGGAACGTGAAACGTTTCTAGGTGAAGCGGCAAGAGAACGCAAATTTAAGTAAAATTGTCCAATATTTTATTTCTGACTCCCCCCCCCCCTCTTTTTTTCAAAAAAAAATCTTATTTAGGAGTATATCATATTGTATGTTTATAAGCTAACCCAGGTATTATAGCTATTTTATTTTATTTTTTGTGTTTGAAAATAACTCAAGAAGAAAGAAGAAATGTGCGATATATTTTCTAAAATAAATGAGAATACAGTCAAAAAAAATTTTTAAATTTATAGATAATGGTATCAGGTTGAACCAGTAGATTCTGAAAATCGGTTGAACTCCTTATTTCTGTTTCTTTTTATTATTATTCTTGATATTCGTGACGGTATATTTGTACAGTGGCTTGTCTCATGAAATAAATAATTGTTTAATTATTTATTTTATAGCGAATTATTTTTGGACAATTTTCAACCCTAAAAATATTTTCTCTTCCATCTCAAAATCAATTTAATCAACAGTTTTTCATTATTGGGAAAAAAGAATACTTAACATTATTTTATTCAAGTGAAGAATCCAGATGTTTTGAAAAACATTTTATAAGTATGAACTTATAAGGTATTTCCTGACCTTTGAGAGTCTATGTGAGTTGCTTTTAGTAATAAGCGTTTGTGTTCATAATATTTTTATGAAAATTTATTTTAGCGAATTTAAAAGTTAGATACTTAAGTATGACCTTCGCCTGGCTTGCAGTTTGATTTCATGTCAAATGTGTCGAGCATGAACATATCGGTTGCCAATCACTGCGCGCTATACAGCATAAGTATTTTATTTTTTCAAAAAACAGTTTCTTAGTCGATTATTATGCAAGTTTCAAAGTAGTGATGAATTCAGTTATAAAAATAATAGTTATCAACTGGAAAATGATAAAAAAAAATACATGTAATGGAAATGTTATAACAGTACACGCTTTTAATTATTATAATAAATAAAAATTATATGAAACATTTATTATTATTATTATATGTATATATAACTCGATGATGTTTGCTACTAAATAATTATTTATTGGTCGCATTTACCTTAAAATAACATATTAATGATAGAAAGAGGTTGTAAAGTACAAAAAAACCTAAAATGCAAAGTAATTCATAAATCATTAACATGATACGGATATTTTCTACTTTTTATCCCTTTAAGAAATTTCAAACATCATTTTTAAAATTCATTAAGGAATTATGGGCTATAAATAAATATTTTTAAATAATAAAATATTCGAATTTAAAGATTTGAAAAGGTATCTTGAAATGATTCATATATTTGATTTCCTTAAGAAAACCACCATAAAACAAAATAAGATTGTTTTTAATTGCTTATACAAGTTATATGCTGATTCCAGCATGCATTTACACATTTCATAGCATCTCTGGAACACTTTCATCACTTTCTTAGAGCAAAATAACACAGTTATTGCAAATAAAATATAAGTAAAATAAAATAGTTATTCTTTTTGAACAAATTGAAAATAAAAAAACGTACATTTTTTCTCAGTTACATTTTAAGATATGCTGATAAATATTCAGTAAAAATTTTTACATTGTTGTTTGAATTGTTCAAATGTCAAGTGTCTTCTATCACGAAAAACTATACAAACTATTATTTAAACAAGTTTATTACTTAAATACATGCAAAAAAAATTTACTAACATATCATTAAATTTATTTATTTTATGTAATTTTTTTTTAATTGAAAAAATCTGAAATTTTGATTTTTAAAACAATAACCACATGCTTTTTTGAAAAAATAAATATTTGGCATTCCAACACTTTTTCTGCAATGAAACACATGTGCATTCCTTGCTAAAAAATTGGCATTGACAGTTTATTATAAAGATAAAAGGATGCAATTACTTACCCGGCCATGGCACGAACTCTTTACCCTACCGTTAAATCGAGATGGGCAGAGTAAAGCAGCGAGAAACTCGCTGTATCTGCGGCAAGTCGCTCTCGCCGCCTCACTTCAAATAGCGGCTGCTACCTGTGCAACGAGACAGGCCGTTTCGCATGCCACATTTGGCGACTTATCACTCTCTAACGGATTACAACAAACTTCTATCGATTAAAGGGTTCTCGCTCTTCCCGTCTCGTCTCTCATGTGTTACCCATCCCAACAGTGAAAGAGTAACTCTAAAGAATTTTTCTTAGGGAATTATCGTTAGATGATACTTGTGCCGTCTGCGCAAGTTGTTTTGTTATGTCTTGACCATGATAATCGCCGTGCTTTTGAAGGGTAGAGCGTTTATCGAAAGAATGGAAACCGGTAGAAGTAATCGGCGTTGAGAAGGGGTTGGACCAAGAGCACGTGGTTACGAGACCGCATAATCTTCTCTGAGGTTGGTAAGAAAAAAATGTTGGCATAAAAAAGATCGCTAACATTTTTTTGGATTGATTATGTATATATGCTATAATTGATTGGAATGGGGTGGCGATTGAAAAAATTTCTTGGCGAAATCTTTTTTGCATCACTTTTTTTTATCAACCACTGGAACTATGCAGGAGACCATGCAGTTATTTTGTGGTTAGAAAAAACAAATGTTGAAACACTGAAAGTAGCGCCAAGTAATTATTTAATTACATTTCTAGCTCACACGAATGTAACTGTAAGAAATAAACAAAAATTAAAAGGTTTTTTTTATTGTTAAAACGAGGGAGACTACGTCGAACACTACGCAATTTTTCTGAAGTAAAATAAATAAATAACTAATTCAGAGGTGGAAGAAAAAATGTTCTTATACTAGAATAAAAAGTTTATAATGGAGTGTTAGTGAAAAAATGCCTTGTTTTTATGACAATTTTCAAACGGATGCTTAAGAAAATATTAATCGGGAGAAAAAGAATGATAAAAATAATTTTTTTCGTATATCTTTGCCGATCAGCTAAAAAATTAGTGGAAATGAATGTCAAAAATAGCTAAATTTACTCAACGAGGATTTTTAGGTAGCCAGCAAAATGTAATGGCGTTTTTTTTTTAAAAAGTTTTGAAAAATTATCCTTATTGCATAAAATAGAATATAATAAAAAGTTTGATATTTTTTTTAAAAAAAATCATTGTTGAACCTCTTAATTGTTGCTTAAACATTTTGAAAGTTTTTATAATAATTGCAATAAATTAATAATCATAGTGCAATTATTTTCATTAACTAAACTTGGAATGTACGTTTTTATTGAGGGATTAAATCGCTGAAATTTATAGATATTGAAACATGGTATACGTATTAAGAAAATTATGTAAGAAATATATTCGATATATTAAATAACGAGATTGACGCTGCAAAACATTTTATTTTGATTTTATATACATATTTACTACTAATCATCTTCAATATACACCCTTCCTCTATCCTTATAACGCTCATGTGAAATTTCCATTGTTCGTAACAGTGCTGAAAGTCTTCTGTCAGGTCTTTCAGGGGTGCGTGCCGTTTTCTCTTTCACAACTTTAATGTACTCAAATCTTGTTTTTTTAGTGCATATTTCCAGTATATATCTATAGTAATCAGATAAAAGTCGCATGGCACAAGATCCGCCGAATAAGGCGGATGGTCTAACACTGGGATGCTGTACTTGTCTAGAAACCTCCTTACAGACAATGCAGAATGACTTGTTCTTATATAATTCGGGGTTTTTTCTCCCCTTTTTTTCATGGAGTTCAACAAGAAAATATAGGTAATAATATTGATTAATAGTCTGACCTTCAGGAACCAAGTGAAAGATATACAATGCGATGAATATCGAAAAAAATAACAATCATCGTTGCTTTCATTTCTGATTTGCTTATTATTTGGCTCTGGATAAAGATGGGCTCCTCCAGTACATGGATTGGCGTTTCGTTTCAAGATCATATGTAAGAAACCACGATTCATCGTACATTATCCTTTCCAAAAAATATGGGTCATTTTCAATGGCATTAAAAGTGTCAGTACAAACATTTTTACAAGCTTTTTGTTGTTCAAGCGTGCGAATTTTTGGCACACATTTTTTGCATGTTAAAATTGTTATGTAAAATTTGCCCAACGGATTCTTTGTCAATACTTACAGTCTCAACAATCGCAAAAATACTTAACCGACGGTCTGACTGAACCAGATTACCAATTTTTACGATATTCTCATTCTTTTTTGACGAGGAAGGGTGAACTGGGCATGAATCTTCTTCAGCGTCTTCTCAAACTTCTTAAAATCGCTCAAACTACTCGAAAATGCACCATTGCCATACACATCTTTCAATAAATTATCAGTATCGTTTTTTTTTTCCAAGTAAAATTTCACCATTCATTGCTCTTTTTTTATACTTGTTTTTTTTTCGGGGAAACAACAACAACAACAAAACTTCTAATGTAATCGGAGTCAACGGCAATATGGATTTGTATACAGAAGCGAGAGGCACTGCATTCGAATGAGATGATTTCATGCTAAGCGACTGTCAGTCTCAGCCATTTGGTGCATGCATACTTCTTTTGTAGCAGCTTCATATATATATATAT
>BMAW01058845.1:769989-826403 GCA_019974015.1 Nephila pilipes | reverse complement strand
TTATATATTAATATACACACACTGCTGGCCACACAAAATGCAACACCCAGAAGGACCAGAGATATCACAGCGAAATTTATTTGGCAGATAACATGTTGTACAAAGATCAAACGATTAAAATTATAGCCTCTTGTGAAGTGTGGATGATGACAAAATCGGTAGTTATTGTAGCCGCCATTGTTAGCTATAACCGCTGCCACACGCCTCGGCAAAGAATCAAAGAGACTTTGGATGTATCCTTGGGGTACAGAAGTCCATGCGGCTTCCACATATTGCCAAAGTTGGTCTGGTGTAGCAGCGGGAGGTGTATCCCGGGCCAGTCGTTGTGCAAGCATGGACCACACGTTTTCGATTGGGGATAAATCGGGAGAACAAGCAGGCCAAGGAAGCAATTCAATCTGATGGGTAAAGAAGAACTCTTGAACATTGCGTGCCGTGTGTGGTCGCGCATTATCATATTAGAATATGGCTGATAGCAAGCGCTGAAGGTATGGGAGGACTACGGGCTCCAACACCTCAGAGATGTAGCGCTGGCTGTTCAGTGTACCGGTAATACGTACTAAAGGGGTGCGGGAGTGAAATCCAATACCACCCCAAACTATGATATCGGGTGCAGGACCAGTGTGGCAATGCATAATGCAACAGTTCAGCAACCTCTTACCACGGTGTCTAAAAACTCGAATCCGACCATCGTGATGTTGCAGGCAGAAGCGGGATTCGTCAGTAAATACAATGTCGTTCCATTCCGTTGTCCATGTCCTCCGTTCATCTCACCATTGGCGGCGCAAACGCTTGTGGTTTCGAGTCAAGGGTAAACGAAGCAATGGATGCCTTGAGGACATTCCACTCTGCTGCAAACGGCGTCGAATGGTACGAGCGGACACCGAATGGTGCGTAGCAGACTGAATCTGTTGTGTTATAATTCGTGGTGTGGCTGGGTGATCCATCACTGCAATGCGCACAATCTGCCTATCATTATGGGCAGTGGTGCAACGAGGTGGGTGCGATCGGCCCCGTTGGTCCGTCGTTTCCTCTTGCATCCAGTTATCACAGATCCGCATTACAGTTGCTTAGTTTCGTCCAACACGTTGACCGATTTCTCTGAAGGATAATCCGCAATCCCTATAGTCTACTTTTCTTCCTCGGTCGAATTCAGAAACTTGGTCAGAAGTCTCTCTAAGTCTTCCACGAGGCATAGGTAAACAGCTTATGCAAAAAAAAAAAACGCAAGAAAAAACAATTGACGTACTTCAAATCGCCAATCTGTTCTCCCCTTATATAGCGCTTGTGAGTGGCGCTACGGTCGCCCGTGATGTGCGTCTGCGCTGCAATGCTAATGATTTGCATAGCTTATCGTCGCAAACGCATGATGTAAATTTCACATCGTTTGCATGCTTCCTTCAGGGTGTTGCATTTTGTGTGGCCAGCAGTGTATATATAACAGGTCAATTGAAAAGTCCCCAGCCTACCATAGTAAAACACATTTTTTTGGCAAAATTAGTTTTTTTTTATTCAACATAATTCCCTTCATAAATTATGTTGATGATTATATGAAAATTATAGGTAATAAAATTATTTGAAAAATGTATGAAAAGAGAGATGACTTTAAATTTCATATTAATAAAGTACCTGGAGTAGCTGTTTGAGTATTTCTCCTTTTAGAAATATTATAATTAATTACTTTATTAGATATAATAATTTAGAAATTTACTCAATACTGAAAATTAATAATTACAAAAAGTTTTTCACAAGTTACATGAATGCAAATTATCTTATTAGTTTTGTTAGTAAATATTTAAAAATTTATAAAGATAAATTATATATATATATATATATATATATATATATATATATATATATATATGCATGAAAAGAGGAAATAAACAAGTCAGGACTCGCATCGCTCTATGTTTCTCTTGTTACCACTCCCCTTTACCTCACCGCTCCCTTCTGGCGCCCGTGCCGGCCAGTACCGCTTTTCTGACGTGACGCACACAGTAACGCCCAACATTACTTGAGGAAAGTTGCGTCCTCCTTATTGTTATTTTTTTTCTGTATTTTGAGGTTTATCTGCGGTAGAAAAATGGATTCAGATATGAAATAATCAAACTCTGGCCGAATTTGTATCAGAAGTACAGTTTAATGAAACTATCAGGGACGTTTTTGAACAAGCGGCATGGTAACTTAAAACCTTTGTGGTCTTGCGAAAGGTTAGAAACTATCACAATCATTGAACAATTTAAATTAGCACTACTACTTAAATTACAACGGACACATAAACAGTACCGTTATGGAGAAAAAAAACAAACGATGTGATGGAAGTAGGTACTAAAAAATCTTTAATTTTGAAGGAAGGTCTGACTTCGATCCAGATGTGAAAATAGTGCCAGCGGGAAATTTTTATCGCATATTTAGGGAAAACCATCAATCAACCGGCCATGAAGGATGAGATAAAATGCTTTATAATTTGAAATCGAATTACCTAATACCTACTTCAGTTGTACTGGAGTTTTAAAACTGTGCCCGATATGTCAATCTCAAACATATATATATATATATATATATATATATATATATATATGGTAATTAGATAACTATTACAAAGAGATAATGTTTATATAAGAATAATAATATTTTTTATTAATTATAAATTTTAAATATTATTATTCTTAGAAATACAATCCCATGCTAAGGAAACGGGAGCTCTTAATTTCTTTAGATTAGAAGGTGGTTTTTCGGAGATTTTAACAGATCTTTCAATCTCGTAACACAATTGTTAAATACTGTTTAGATCAGGTGACTAAGAGGACCATCGAAGCTATTGAAAGTCAGAATCAGGCTCCTCAAACCAATCTATGATACATCTATCCTAGAGGCGGGGTGCATTGTCTAGTTGGAAATAGCCCAGATGTTCTGAAAACATTATGACCATAAACAGTGATAAGGGCTTAGAAACGATGTGGAGGTAGAAACCAGCATTAATGGATGTTTTCCATGGATCTAAGGGTCAAAGAATGTGAAGAAAAATGATGCACATACCGTGACTCCACCGCCACCACCTGCATGAACAATTGCCAAGGGATAAGTCAGATCCATGGCTTAGTAATGCTCGCACCTCACACAGATCTTGCCATCAACGTCATGAAGATGAAATCTTGATTCCTGAGATTAGACAGCATTATTTCATTCAATAAGTTTTCAATTTCCGCGCTCAGTAACCTTCAAAAGCCGTTTCCCCCCCTGTTTTGCAGCGAAATCAAAGAATTCCATGTTAGTCGCTTGCTATTAAAACCATTTCTTTTTAAGATCTGTCTTGTACACTTTGGGATGTTTCTGGGATGTATTGTGCTGTAGCTCTTCTGTTGTTGTACAAATAGAATGACATTTTGTTAGTTCCCAAGCGATTTGCGCTTTAAGTTTTTTGGCTTGGCTGTCATTCTTTGAACTCTTGATGTACCGTTATACCAGAAAAATCAAGAAGGTTAGCAACTAATAAAGACTTGAGCCCTGCTTCGTGTGTCCGCAATCGTGCCGCTTTCTAAGTCATTTAAAATTCTTATTTTCTGCATAACTGGTGAATTGCAATATTAACTCGTACTTGACTAGGGGAAATAATTTTATAGGGTTTATTGCGTCAAAGCACGGGCTGCACGGATGAATCCAAGTTTGAGTGAGTGGTGTTCCTAATTTTTTGGAAATATAGTTTATATATATATATATATATATATACGAAGTTGCTAATTAAACGAAGAGTAAAATAATGTTTATTTATAATACATTATAAAATTTATATTTACATTCATTTAATCCCTAAAATATTATGTTCGTGTATCTTTTTAAGCTCTTTCAGTCTGTACACTAAAAATAATTCTTACTTTCGAAATCAATCTGACCTTGATTGTAATAAAGGTTGATTAAACACTAGACGTATGTTTTGGATAGAACAAATATGTGTAGAATTTTATTGACTTCACATAATGTGCGGCCAATTGAATGCGTAATGATCATTTGTGATAAATGGGTGTATTTACGTGGTTTCATATCAAATTGTCTTTACTGTTAATAAATCCGTTTATTTGTTTCCACGTCTTTTTACTGAAATAATCACTAGCTTCTAGATTACACAAGCACTCACAGAAGAGAACGAAAACTGATGATAAGACTTAGAATGTTTGTTTCTTCGTTTATTTCTTTTAATGCTCGAACGACACCTAAACAGTAAGTAATTAGTTTAAGCTTTTTTAATGTTCTCAAAAACTGTAATTTAAACTCATTCTAAAGCGCAAAGCACTTTACTGATAAACTTTTTGTACAACTAACAGAAAGAAACTTTTGTACAACTAACAGAAATGATATATTCCCTTTATAAAACAAAGCAGGCACAGAATATGATACATATTTCTTTATTAATTGTATTTTTCAATTAAAAGTAATAATTTAGTAAGCACTAATAATAATTTACTTATTAACAAATAAGTGTTTTTTTAAAGATATTATATGGCATGAATTTCCATTATGGTTTTCGTGAATTATTTTCAAAATAATTCAATTTACTTTATTTTATAAGAACGTCGCTATGAAAACCTAGCCTAATGAGATCAAAATGAATCTTAATACAGAAAAGCTGAAACTCTGAGTCATTACTTTTGAATAATATTTTAAATTAAATGATCAACATATTAAACAACTTTAATGCTAATAAATTTTATCATTTAGTATGCTTTTATCTGCTAATCTGATATCTATTTCGTATTAAGAACGTCACAACCTTCGCGTAACTTTAGTTCCTGCTATAGAATTCATTTTTAAAATAACAAGAGATTTAATATATTTGTGCTTTTTAACCATTTTTAATGTATCACGAACAACGAAGTAGCAGTTTTTACGTCTCATTTTCAATCTATAGAACCATCTATAAGACTAAACAAATGTTATGAAAGTTTTGATGTTTATCATTAAGAAAATAACTATCAGTACTGGTAATATAAATCCTGGAAATTTTCAGTATTATGAAAAGGTAATTTATCAACTATTGATTTGCTCACTTGCTTAGATTTAAATACTTGTTAAAATTCGATTAAAACATGTTTTTGAATGTTTATGGGCTCTTAAAGCAAACTAAGCGTAAAGCATTTAAGCACAAGATCATTCATGGAAGAAAAAAAAACACGGCTGACACAACACAAAAGAATTCGTTCTTGCGTTAAAATGGTGCAAGATATAGTTTTTCTTAAAACTAGCAAGCGTTTTTGCCCCCGAGTGAAACTGCCATCTTAATGGGTTGTGGCAAGTACATACGTTACCTGGTTGACAGTTCTGCACTATTTAAGACTGTGTCTTTTTTAAGCATTTCTTTAAAAAAGTTTTCAGATTCTTAATTGAAATCTTTTATTTTTAACATGAAAATTTGAAACGCGGACTTACAATGTTATAAAAGTTTTAGTTCATCATAGATTCAAGAATGCTCTTTTCCTTTTTAATAGAAGTTAAAATAAATCATTGTTTTTAGTGAGTGGACAAATTTGTCTTTGATGTCCCTGATTCATTTTACAAATACAATAGTCACATTCATATTTACTTTTCTTAAACTTCAACAGAAATATTATATTTACATCAAATAATTAAATAAAATAAAATGAACTAATCATAGATTTCCAATAATTTCTTTATAAATCAGATTTTTAATTCTTAAAACGTAGAAAACTTCTTACTATAGATAAAATTTTCTCTAATTTTATCAAATATATATATATATATATATATATATATATATAAAATTTATCTTTTCTAAAAGGAACATGTTTTATTTGTAATCAAATCGATTCTCGACTGAAATAAGATATTTCAAGAAAATAAAACAACAATTGTTGACTAAAATTTCCATCATTGTATTTGATTTGAGAACAATGTAGTTATTAAAATTATATCCTATTTTAGACACTACAATTACAAAATTATATTTAATCTTATGTTAAAATCGTACAGATTAGTTTAGTTTTTATTAACGTTGCACTAGAAGCAACACGAGGGCTATTGGCGACGGACCTCGTAATTTTGAACCACGGTCAAATAACGAGGACGACACCTGAGCTGGCACCCCCCTCTCCTAACATCCACACCACACCAACGGGAGGACTTTGGGCCCCGAACAGATTTAACGTGCATCAGCCCCGGTTACACGGATCAGCCAAGGATCGAACCCGCAACTGAACGAAAGCCGCCGGCCGCGAGTCCACGACCTTGACTACTAGGCTACCGCGGCCCTTAAAATCGTACAGAACTAGATTACAACAATAAGATTGCTTAAGGTATTTGAGACGCCTTCGGCAAGGAAAAATTGAGTTTATTTTATGTCAATTTAAATAATCACCACTTTTTAAAATTATAATAATTAAAAGTCGTATTTTAGCATTGAGATATTTGTATGTTTATGTACCTACTAATGTAAATAAAATCACATTTGTATACATAACTACTTAAGTATGAGGAATTAATCATCAATTATGCACGATTTACAAATGTTTATTTAGTATTAACATTTGTAAATCGTGCATCTTCTTAGGCACATCTTTACATCAAGTCCCTTCTATATATGTAACTACGAAAACTTGCAGAGCACTTATAAATGTAACATTCCATGTACTGAACATAGTTATAATTTTAAAACTTGAATTTGATGAAAAATTTGCAATTTTAATTTTATGATTCAAGTTTCTTACAATTTATATATAAATACTGTTCTGCACCTAAAACTTATGAGTGTTGATTAGAAGAAAAAAAATTATATGCTCTGCGTATAGGAAAAATTTCATTTTATAATGCAAAAAATATGAACATTATGTATAAAGTAGATTTTCAGAAAAGTGTACCAAAATACTAAGAAAACACTTTTTAAGAAAAAAAAATTAAAGGATTTGAAATTAGCTGTGTAAATTTTATTTTAACATAGGATAATGTTTTTTAAAGTTTATTCGGGTTATAAAAGACCTTCACCTTCGGTGCCAAGATCATTCGACGATGAAAGGTTCGAATTTTTATATTGGATATGTAGCCAATATCTTCCTATATTATTATCTTCCTATATATATTATTAGCCAATATCTTGGCTGTATTATATATATAGCCAAGTTACATCATTGGTTTTCCAAAATGAATATTAATTAGCGTAAAGTAAGCAAACTTCCAAGCCCCAGACTCCAAAGGAACAATTTCTATCATGAAAAGAAAAGGCCTTCTTCAAATTCATAATGCACTTTTATTTTCCCAAACAAAACATTCTTAAGCTCAAAAACGTTCCCAATGTTTACAAAGAAAAGAATAAAAAACAGACGATTCTGTCATAAGAATCCATTAAATTAAATATTAAAACAAGACTAAACGATAAATTATTTAAATAGACAATAATATTCTGTTCGAATAATAAAATAAAAGCTGACGGTAAAATGTTAAATTAAATATATCTTAGCAATGTAAATATACATTAAAAGCAAACTAAATGTCATAATAATAATGTATCATCATGCCAATATTTTGAGCCTAACACCAAGTATCCTTTATTTGATACATTTTTGTTGACACCACTTTCTCAAAACAACAACATGTTAGCACATGTTAATAAAAATATTTTTTTGCTATAACGTAGTACTTTTTTACAATTTAAAAATTCAATTTTCTGGCATTCTCTTTATCAAATTATAGTAAATTATGCATCTATAGAATAGACAAGGGGCTTTATAGTTTTTAACAGAAAATAAAAAAGGTGAAAATTACAGCCTTCTGTTGTCTCAGTTACGTAAATTTCAAAAATCTGAAAAACAAAGAGACTAACAGAATCTGTCTCCTTTGATACAATTATATATTATAACAATGTTATATTTCTACAATTATATATTATAACAAAGTTACATTTCTTTTAATACTATACTTAAATACAACTAAGCAATTAAAAATTATTCCCACTAAACTATGGGAACTGAATTTTATTAATATACATCTAGTCCACCGTCGCAATTTTCTCAAATTAAATTAATTCGTTATTTACTCCGAGAATAAAAATAAATTTATATTTGCTCTTCTATATATATCACCTTAACTGTTTGCACTTTGATTAATTCGGTCGATTAAAAATCAGATAGAAAATAATTTGTCTCGAATAGATTGGGCCACTAACTCACACTTCCTTGTAGCTTGCAAGTAAATAATCGACAAATTTATTTCTTGTTAATTAGAAGTAAGCGAATGTATTCAGTTCTTTAGTTTTCACAATTTCATATTTAAAATACTAAGTAATTTTAAAGCGATTTTTAAATGAAATATTACTTAAGGGATAATTCAGATTAATGATTGAATTAATTTCGCTTAAATGAAAATCAGTTTGCTTCTGTTTTACCTTGTCTTTATCCAGTTTATTCAGAAATGAAAATTTCTACCCTTTATATCACTCATGCAAAATTAGACGTGCAATAAAATATGTAATTAAATAATGTGAATAATTTAGGGAGAAGAAATGGTGCATTTATGTTACGGTCAAAAGGAAACGATGGTTAAAATTAAAATAAAATAAAATTTTAAGAAATTAATTTAATAAGAATGTATGTAAAATGTGTAATTATTAGAACTGGTTATGAGAAAGTCAAAAAATTTAAGGAAAAATTATTGTTTATAATAGACGGTGAGCCAAATCCCACGACGATACTGTTCATTAGGGTGGGCTGAAAAAGCGCCTTTCTTTATTGATATTTCCCGGAAAAGTTGCCCTTCGCATAGCTAGGTAAAAGTGAGAGAAAAAAGATCTTGTTCCCACAACGGAATTAAGGTTTTGAAAAATAGAGAAATTTCTCTATTTACAAGGAACAAGAAGAAAAAAAACTTAACCTGTCCATTCAAGATAGTTATTGTTTGTCCAAAAAGCCCAAACAATCACTTTTTTTTGAGAAACTATACAACCTTTCTTTTTGATATACAAACCCTAAAAAAAGTGAAGCATATTTTTCACTTACAATATTTTTATTTAAAAGAATGTCCTTAGGAGAAATTTGAACACAATATATTTTGATAAAATTTACTATGGGGACTGGTACCGTGACGTGTTTAGTGGCCTGCTACCTTCAAATACTTATCATTGACAAAAAAAAAAAAAAAAAACAAAAACTCACAACAGAAATTATTTGCCGAGTTTAACAAACAATTAACTATTAAAAACCACCCTGTAGTCTATTCTTTGACGGAAAAAATAGACGGTACGAGGTGGTGATTAAAATAACTATTTCAAAGCTTTTTTTGAAAAGCTAAAAAAGACTATTACTCTTTTTATATATATAAGAACCTGTTTTTGAATATATTGGTCATGTTTATCCCTTCACATGACTTTCTAAAGATATATCTTCTTGCGTAATTTCCCCTTTCACCACAATTGAGATTTCATTCAAAGAACTTGAATAATTGGCAGAAATGGAATGAGAATTAATACTGGTTCAAAATTAACTGCAATTAATACTGGTGTTATACATCAGATTAAATTACACGTTAAGGGAACACTGCAGTGAGCTTTAAGTCTCCTACACTTCAATGAATTTCTTTTTACTCACCTATTTCATCATTTGGGAAATGTTACCACAAGATCTAAATCATTTAATGCACCGATCCGAAAAAACATTTTTATCTGAAAACCTTCCACTGATTCACTTAGAACATTTTAAATGCTCTAATTCTCAAGTTGACAGAAAAGCGCGGAGCAAAGATCAATTACATCTACTTGATATTTCTGCTGCCATAAATTTAAGTACAGTTTCAAAATATTCTACTTTCTCCTTTAGATGACCGTGGTAGTCCAGTGGTCATGATAGCGTACTCGCGGTGGGTGTGATGGAGAAGTTTGAAGAGGGGGCAGCCAGCTGATGTGTCGTCCTCGTCCCTTAACCGAGGTTCAAAATTACGAAGTCCGTCACCAATAGCCTTCGTGTTGCTTCTTGTTGGGACGTTAATACACAATCATAATCACATTCCCCTCCCGATGGCTAATAATGAAAAATAGGATTCTCAGAGTGTTCGGAAGCTTAGAAAAATCTTCTGAAGAAATTAAGACAGCTCTGATACATTTTATTTTAAAATGTTACATATGTATCTGGTTCAAAATAAAAGCCAGTAAAAACCTCGCAGATAGCCCAAAGACAGTTTTTGAAGCCAGAACATCTAACTCAGAATTTTCTGCAAGTAATCGACTCAGTAATTTAGAGAAATGTTTTCTTTTCTCATCCAGAAAATTTGATCCTTGCAATAATTGTGAATGAAAAGAGGTGTATCGGAGAACTGGGGCTTCGCCAAATGTTGAAAACTCGATCACTATCCAGGGGAAAGACTCTTTGAAACTTCACCACACGAATACTCAACTTCGAAGTTACATATTACATCAATATAATTCGGTGGGATATAGTTTCTGTATCTCTCCTCCTCCACTGTTGAGAAACGTCATTGATGAGAAAATCGAAGATCTTGTACAGACTGGCACATCTTTGCAACCGCATTGCCAAAGCTTCCCTTGTCACCCTCAAGCAGTCAAAAGCAGCGTAACTCTTATGAAAGAATCATTTCCAAAAGTGTGTGGTGCTGACGCAAGCGATCATTTATCAAGATCTATAATTCCAGAATATTCTTAAAAATCTCTTTTTAAAGTACATTCTTTCGAATAAAAATATTGGATAGTTTCATATACTATGCTTAAAAATAGGTCCTCGTTTAGAGTTAAAAATATTCATACCATTTATTGAGTTATGTTTATTAAAGAGGTATAAAAATAAAGCTGAGAGAGAATAAAATTTCGAAATATTGATAATTTTACAAAAAACTTGTGTTTCTTGAGCATTTTGCGAGAACAATAAATATTTTAAATTTACCTGGTTTTAACTTTTTTTTTTCTTGATCCTCATACTTTAAGCGCTTTTTGAACTGTGATATTAGGGCTATTGGCTACGCACCTCGTAATTTTGAACCTCAGCCAAGTGACGAGGACGACACCTGAGCTGGCACACCCCTCTCTTAACTTCCACACCACGTCAATGGGAGGACTTTGGGCCCCGACAGATTTAACGTGCATCAGCCTCGATTTTATAGGCAGGTCTTTAGTTTATTAGATTATATTTAATGCAATGCATCTTAGAGCGGGAGTGAAAAGGTTTTCCATCTTCTCAAATATTAAATGAAATACATTGCTGATAATTTTTGATTAATTTTCCAATGCAATGCATCTTAGAGCGGGAGTGAAAAGGTTTTCCATCTTCTCAAATATTAAATGAAATACATTGCTGATAATTTTTGATTAATTTTCCATTGTTGAAAGGTGTTATATATTTGCTCTAACGTCTCAAACGCTATCAAGAACATTCTTATTAGTTAGATAATTGAAAATGCGTATGCATCAACGCCATGCAATAAATAAGAAAAATGTAGTTTGAAAAATAAATACGTCCTCCGATACACAAAGGTTTTAATTAACACTTGAATTCTTTGGTGTCGAGATATTTGATAAATAAGTATCATGATACACAAAGCATGAATGAAGTCCATAATATGCATAATAATTAGAAGAAAATATTCCATGCTAAAATTTTCCAACAGATAGAAATCGCTATTTATTTGATCTGCTCTCCAAATAAATTAAATGGCAAAATGATTTTTATTGCAGTATCCCTTTCGAAGCATCATTTAAATATCTAGAAAGTTCTCTTAGGCATAATAAACGCTCCTTAGCAGTTGTTTATTTTGTGACTAATTCCATCAAAAGAATAGTAGCTGTTTATTTGATTTCCAGCTCCAGTAATGAATGCATCAATTTCTTAAACACAGGCGAATGAAAATACATTGAATCGCTAGAATATTATGCAATTCTCGCTATTCGTTGTAATTGAAGTAGCTTTGACAAGAATATTTTGGGGAAGTTGATGAAATTTAATTACATACATATTCGTAAATTCTAAGCAAAAGTATAAGAAAAGATTTTTCGAAAAACTAATTGAAAAAGAGTTTGTCTTAAATTCTTAGAGATAAAATTTTTGTTTCTTTTAAGTAAAAAATGGAAATGTCAAGATTTCACACTGCACAACATCCAAATCTTAAAATTGCTTCCAAATATTGACATCATAAAATTTCTAAAAAGCTTAGGGACATTTAATTTCATTTATTTTATAGAATTGATTTTAAAACATTTTTATTCACTATTCAACTTTGTGACTGACCTTCTCAGGATTAAGTTTTAAAAATTTAATTAGTTTATTCCCGTATCTAGCTAGATCAGTGTAAATACTATTTAGAATAATTATCATGCAATGGTATTTTAAAATTATCTTTTCAAATTTAAAATATGCGGTGCAGTGTGAGTTGGGGGTTATTCCTTATTAAATATAATCAGATATGATATATTTAATTATTTAATATTATATATATATATATATAATACCAAATCGAATCAGTAGAATTTATTTTTCTTCAAGTACATAACTGTAAGAAAAAATTAGGTTTTCATGCAATTAAAGTAACAAGCAGGTATTAAAAATATTTAGATTTATTCAACTTAATCCAAAGTAATTCCTTTATTAATATATGAATGATATTTTCTTATGGTTTTTATTTTGTTTATACCGTTATGTTCCCTGTTTTTCGGGGGAGCAAAATGTATTCACAAAAGAGAACCCAGAAACATTATTAGTCACTGCACAGTTTTTTTGCTGATCAAAATCGTTATTTTTTTTTCTAGATTTTGTATGTTCTGTTTTAAAATATTTTAAATTAAAACTTGGTTTAGTTAAAACTTATTTTATCACTTATCCAATCAAGTGAAATGAATCATGGAATAGAAAATAAATTTCCAAATAAAAAAATACTATTTCTTTAATCCGGCATTCGATGGTTCGGCACATTCTATAATCAGACACCAATCAAACCGATCACTTTCGAAAAAAAAAATTTTTTTGTGGGGACTCCGAAGTGTGTTTACTTTTATCCCCAGTTTGCTAAACAGCGCTACTCACATTTTTTCCCAATGTTTATCATAATTATTAGTTTTCCTTTTTTGTTTTTTAATGAGTAACATATCCCTGTTGTACAATATTACATCTGTATCGAAACAATGTACTGAATAGTAAGATGTTCTCAAAGCCCTGCTAGTATTCTTCAAGTACTAATAAAACAAATAAACAAAAGTCTATGACTAGTGTAGCTTGTCACAACTTGTTTTAACTATAATTGTATGTATTTTTTTTTTTTGAGCTGCGTTTTTTATCAATACAGCAATATTCAATTAAATTAAAGTTCAATGATTAAAGTTAGGTTTTTAGTTACTGGAACGACGAAACATTTTGTTCGATATTTATATCATCCACACAGGTTTAAAATATGCATATACACATAAAATATATGTTTTAAATATTTTAATTTTTTTTTATCTAGAGTGATTTATCTATGGTATTCTCGTTATTACTATAGTACCGCTAGATAATCCTGCCCAATAAAATTTTCCGGATATATATATATATATATATATATATATATATATATATATATATATTGTATCACTAATATCTTCCTCAACGATTTTTGGACATTGCTGAAATTTCTGTAATATTTTTTTTTTTCTTAAATATTATTAGACAGTATTTACTATTCAAAATACGAAATAATACTTTATCATGACATTTGAAATTATATACACGTATAAAATATTCTCGAAAAGTTGAGGAAAGCAAACAGTTTATCGCTTTAAAAAAAGAAGTTAAAATAATCCTTCACAAAAATTAATAATACTTGAAATGCAAATTATATAAATAGAAAAGGCCTTATTTTTGTTTAATCGGTTACGATATTCTTTCAAAAGAATCATTTAATATTTCTTTTGTATAATCATTTTATAAGCACTTAAAACACAATATGCTAATGTACTGCCTACATCTGGACTGTTTGTCTCAAGGTTATAGTCAAATACCTGCTTTTTCCACAATTTTTAAGAGGTAGAGTTACTTGTTTGTTCAAAAGTATTTGAAGATTTTTCGAGATTTAAATTTGTTTCCTTTGAAAATAAAAATAAAAAACACATTTTCTCATGTATTAGATTATAAAACTGGTTCTTTTCTAAGCACTTTTCCCAATTATTTCACTTCCCATTTTTTATATGTTTGTTTAGTATTTCATGTATAATGCTTTCTGATATGTTTCTCAAATGTATTTCGAGCACCTATTAATGGAACTAATGCAAAAATAGACTCAGAATACAATTCTATAAATTACTATTATTAAGTATACAAAAATATAAATAATATAAAAATATTTTTAAATGTATTTTGGTGGAATTCTGACCGTTTTTTACTTCAATATATAGTTGAAATCTCTTATAACAAAATGATAGATTACGTTTGATTTCGAACTTTTTAGTTTCTTTTGGATTTTGAAATCGAGCTTTAAGATAAATTTTTATTTAATTCGGTTTACTCTAAGGTTATTGACGTCTCTTCATTTTTCATAAACAAAAAACCGTTATTTTCACTATATATCGCATTATTCATTATTTTAAATAATTCTTTGAAATATGATTTAAATAAGATGCTGGAAATTAGTTCCTGTTCAATACAATCTTACTTCCCCAATCAATTGTTTTATCTAAATTCAGGCTTTTTAATGACAAATATCTTGAACTGATGATTATAATAATAAGAGAATTTCATAAAATGTGGTTTTATAACTGTATATCACATATTACTACAACTTACTTTATCACAGATTTTCCCCCCCAAATATGAGAGCATTTTAGACACATACGTATATAATTCAAATTCAATGTTAAAATGATTTTAAATTTCCTACTTTAGGGATATAATTTGCTATACTTATATGTCTGTACAAATTGAAACATCTGTGCCAAATATCTTTGAAACAGCATGCATATTTTACAATCTTCTCACTTCTCTACACTTTTTATGCATATTTCATGATCGATTAGATTTCGATTTTCGATTATTTTACTGATCGATTATTTTTTATTTTAATCATAAAATACCATATACTTAAGGTCTTCTTATTCCTTATAAGTTTGCTTTTATAATTTTACTCCTGACTCAGGTTTCTACTCTGTCTACAAAAGAATATCTCATGACTACTATTTAAACATAATTCTCAGGATTCCTACATGAAACTAGTCTCATGGTAATGTAAATATAACTTCAAATTTTAGAAAATATTTGCACATTTTAAAAAGGAGCAAAATTAAACTCGCCCAAAGAACTCCGTGAAAGGAAAAATTGCTTATTTACTACCTTTTCAGGTACAAAGATTTATCAAGAAAGCTTTATTTTTAAAATATATTGGTATTTTCATAAAATGTCTGGCCTATGTAACATCAAGATTAGTAAAATTTCTATAAAATTTAGATGTTCATGTAGTGTAAAATTTTAAGGGAACATATATATAATAAACAGAAGCTTCTTCCAACCGAAACTAATCATACTGCTTTCAACATGTTCTAATAAGTCTGAATTTTTAAAATTTAACTCAGATTTGTGCTTTCTCATTTTCAGTGCAATTTTTTTCTATTCTCTTTTAGAACAAATTTTTTTAAATTTTTATAATTTTACTAATGATATTGTAAATTATTCAGGACTCATTTCATCTAATTTCCTCTCTATTGTTTTTATTTTCTAAAATCCTTAAACCTCTTCCCGAAAGCCTTTATGAAACATTCCTTTCATAGAACATTAGTTTTTCCTAGGAAAAAAAGTTTAAAAACGCAAAATTTCTTTTTGAGGAGGGACATGCTCCATTTTACAATATAATTTGCATAACAACTATTAAGAATTTGCTTAATTTAGAAAAATGCACTTCGACATTTATTCATAGTGTATAAATCTGTTTACTTCTTATCTTACTCACCAAGTCAATAATTTTAAATAAAAATTGAGTTTTTCTTTTAATCATATGACCTTTTTACCGAGTTATTTTTTTTATATCGGCATCAGTCGGATTGTTCTTGTTCTTCTATTTTGCCACTTAAGTATGTATAGAATGTTTGAAACACTTAAATCTATAAGCAACGTTAAGTAGATGGCATGAACAATGCTTGAACATGTCTCATGAAATAAGTAAATAAATTACGTCATTTAGTTCGCAATATTTAAACGATATTAATTCTTGTAATTTTTGATAAAATAAGAAAAACTTGAACGAACTTCTTAGATATATTGACTGCATATTATGCAAGTACAGTTTTTTCATTTCTTATATTTTTACTTGAATTATGTTTTTAATTAATTTGAGCACACATGTCAGCCTATACTTCTCAGAATAGATATTTGTAACACCTTCCTATACTAGAGGTCGACACCAATTAGACCACTGTTATTGATGTAACTCACTGCTCGGGGATAACTTTCTTGTTATCAGATGTCGGGCGCGGCCCATGGTGATTGGACGCACGATGTGGCAGTGGTTTGAAATGTGTCTAATATGCATAAAAAACACCACTGTCTATTTTTTCTTGTAAATACTGCATGTACCATATTTCATATCGTAATTAAATATGTCTTATAGAAACCGTCTATTTATTTGGATCCGAAAAAAAAAAAAAAAAAGACAACTAAGAAAAACGAGCCAGAAGCCTCCAATTTTTAGAAAATTTCTACTAAGTAAAATGGAGGCTTCGGTTGGTATTAAACTTTTAAATGTTATTTTTTAAATTAAACACCTGCATCTGATCTAACAGAAATTGAAAAAGAAAATAGCCGTCGGTTGAAGTGCGCCATCTTGTAGAACGAGAATCATCCGTATTCTGCTTTGCTGTATGCCACATTGACGTAAAAAGTCCTTTGGAACACCTGATTCTATACATCCAATTGCAACCAATTGTATAAAAAGAAGTTAATCGTCATAGCAGAGAATCATCCTGACTGAATGCAGCGAAGAGTCGAATTGATAAGAAAAGAAGTCTACATTCATCAAGAGGAGAATCTTCCTGATTCATTGTGTGCCTTGGTACGAGAACTTAAGATCCGTTGAAGAGAAATTTGATTTATGAAGTGGCCCCCCCCCCCCCGATATGAAAAAGAAAGTTCCGTACTTTCTTTTTGTATGATTATAAACTCTGTTAGTTCTGACAGAAAAAATAACCAGATATTCGACATAATACAGACTGCTAATTGGGCAAATCTTTCCGCATTATTGTGAAAAGTTATTTTTTTAAAAAATGTGTGAGTGAATATATTTTATGCGTCAGATTATTACCTTCTAGATTATTACCTTCATTTTAGTTACGTTCATTAAGACCATGTGTTTCTTGTTTCTGAATTAAAGCTAACTCAAAAGAATAATTTTTAATTTGCCTCACACCAATAAATTCCAATTTTTTCTCTGTAATGAAAAGCGTTAAGAGAGTAAAGTGCGTACAAGCTAACCTTGAACCAGTGAAAGAGGGAACTTCATCGTTTGCTGCCAATTCATCATTTTTGTGTTTAGATGTTTTTCCTCTCTCAAACGTTAAACAAGAGTTATTACAAATTGAGAAGCGAACTTATAATTCTGTGTTTCAAGCTATCATCAGTTTGTTCTGTAGATGAAAACCACTTTGTATATATTGTTGCCAATATCTTTTGTTTTAGTAAATGCAAATATTTTTGTCTGTCATTTCAGGAATGCATGTTTTTTTTTATTAAATGCGTTTGTATTTCACCTTTAAAATTAAAAAAATATATACATTTGTTTGAAAAAATACTTGAGCGATTATCAATTTTGAATTTTATTCAATCTTTCTTTTAAAATAAATAGCAAGTGATAATTGTATTTTCATACATATCTATGAAAAATTCTTTCCAGAGTTGAAAATCATTTAGTTTTCTATTTGAATGTTAAATGTGTTTAAAATTTTTTTCAGTTCTTTGCATATTTTTTATATATATATACTGCATTTTAATTAAAAATTCTGACATGGACTTTTTTTCGGAATAGTTATTTCTTAATATGTGGCATTTTAATTTTATGCCAAGGTAAAGTGCCTTATTTGTTGAAAGGTGAGGAAGAGAATTTACTTAACTAAGCAGCAAAGTTGAGCAACAAATGATATGACTAAACCAATGCTAAAACATTTAATTACAAATAGTGTAACATACAATAAATAAGACACCAAACTGATGTATGATTATATCATTGAAGAAAAGAAAGAAGAGTGTGGGGGAAGAAGAATCGGTAGAGAAGAAGCGACATGATGCGATTAAATTAGAGAATCTAAAAATTGAAGCTTAAATTAAGTCGAGTCAAGGGACATTGACGGGAAATACTCGTGCAACGAGAAATGAAAATGTCTTCCTAACTTTGACATGTAACAGGTCAATTGAAAAATCCCCGGCCTACCATGGTAAAACACATTTTTTTTTTTGGCAAAATTAGTTTTTTTTTACTCAACATAATTCCCTTCAAGGTTGATACACTGATTATAGAGACCCTCCAACTTTTCGATACCATTTTTGTAATACGATTTGTCCTTTGCTTCAAAATAGGCCTCAGTTTCGGCGATCACCTCTTCATTCGACGAAAATTTCTTCCCAGCGAGCATTCTTTTGAGATTTGAGAACAGGAAATAGTCGCTGGGGGCCAGATCTGGAGAATACGGGGGATAAGGAAGCAATTCGAAGCCCAATTCATGGATTTTTGCCATCGTTTTCACTGACTTGCGACACGGTGCATTGTCTAGGTGAAGCAGCACTTTCTTTTTCTTCAAATGCGGCCGTTTTTCGGCGATTCCGTCCTTCAAACGGTCCAATAACGCTATGTAATAGTCGCTGTTGATGGTCCTTCCTTTTTCAAGGTAGTCAATGAAAATTATTCCATGCTCACCCCAAAATACAGACGCCATAACCTTGCCAGCCGACTGTTTCATTTTCCCACGCTTTGGAACGGGTTCATCGTGTGCAGTCCTCTCGGATGACTGTCGATTGGACTTCGGAGTAAAATGATGGAGCCATGTTTCATCCATTGTCACATATCGAAGCAAAAACTCGGGTTTATTACGCTTGATCATCTTGAAACACTGCTCCGAATCATTGTCGTTGTTTTTGGTCAAAAGTGAGCTCACACGGCACCCACTTTGCCCAGAGCTTTCTCATACCCAAATATTCGTGAATGATATGATGTACACGTTCAGTTGATATCTTTAGATTGTCTATAATTTCATTCAATTTCAATTTACGGTCATTCAAAATCATTTTGTGGATTTTTTTAATGTTTTCGTTGGTAACAACCTCTTTTGGGCGTCCACCGTCTTCGGTGCTCATTTCACCTCGTCTAAACTTAGCATACCAATCCTTGATGGTTGATTTTCCTGGGGTAGGGTCTGGAAACTCGGCATCAAGCCAAGTTTTTGCTTCAACTGTATGTTTTCCCTTCAAAAAGCAATATTTTATCAACACGCGAAATTCCTTTTTATCCATTTTTTTCACAATAACAAAAGTTGCTTCACTCAAAATGCTATAATTCACAAACTAATGATCTGACAGCTGTCAAATTTATATACGCATCTTTTGAGGGTTAGGGCTAACTAAAAAACATATATATTTAATTCTAGTAGCGCTATCTATGTGTCAGGCCGGGGACCTTTCAAATGACCTGTGATGAAGATACCAGTCTGTGTTTGATATTATTCGAGTACCAAGCTAGTATGATATCCATTCCATAAGAGTTTTGGCCATGCATCTGTTGGGTCTACTCTGTCAAGATATAATGAAATTAATTGCTCTAGATCTCGAAGAAACAGCAAAAGAATATGATCACGTGAAGACTTACTCAAAGGATTCAAATTAATTCTAGAGAAATTTAGCTAGTTTTTTATGACTCATCAGCAAATGCTGAAACTCTGTGGCGTTACTTTTTCTAAGGAATTAAAATAATCTTCGACAGATGGATTGAAAGACTAAATGTCAAAACCTTTGATCAGTTTTGATATCTGTTAACAGCAACGAAGAGCCCCTTCGAATTCAAAGAATATCACATAGACGAATGACCAAGTATCAACTAGCCAGTAGAGTTAGCCGAGAGGTTTGAAGAATATGAAAATCTCCGGAAGCCATTGAAGTCCAAACCATGCATCACACCACCTTTTCGAAAGCAAGAACAAGAAGATTGAATATATTTTAAATATTAATAGATTTGAAAAACGCCACAGGAGAAATGAGAATTTCAAATCTGAAAGAAAATACTTTGAGACTCATCCGAGTAAATATTTTGAAAGAAGAACTCCTTGAAAATGTTTCAACAGTCATTCTCCAGACTATTTGAATCATAATTATTTTAAAGTCAAGAAAGAGTGGTAACCTGGAAGATCATCCAACTCTCAAGTACAAACCTGGTCTGTCATTCCGCAGAACGAACTACATCTAAGAAACTTTATACTTGGTGAGAAACTTATATTCGTACTAAGAGATACAGATAGTTTATTAGTCTCATCCGTATAAACGTAAGTACGAAGATTGTAGGCCATACGAAGCTGTAGTAGAAATGTATTATTCTATCTGGAATAGAAAAATCACAAGTGTTGATGAAAAGTTCTTTCCTTATACAGGGAGTTTCGAAACTCGTGGGCAAAATATTTAAGGGGCGATAGAAAACATCTAAACAAGCAATTTTCACCATACAATTCATAGGCAGAGAGCAAGCGGTGAACCGCTAAATGGCTCTGTAAAGGAAAGCATTAAGTGCTAGTTTTCTTACACATCGTCATTTCTTCCATGGATTTCACGAGACATAGCCTTTTTCTGATTACTTTACGTCACCATGACTCTTGAAAACCACGGTAGGAATGACGATGAGTAAGAAAAGTAGCACTATGCTATTTAGCAGTTCACCGCTTCTCTTGTGCATTGTATGGTGAAAATTGCTTGCTTAGATGTTTTCTATAACACCCTTAAATTTTTGCCCATCAGTTGCGAAATACCCTGTAGATGAAGACCATTATCCTGTAACATGTCATGTAGAGCCAAACAAGAATCTAAGCTTTCAAGCCGTCATAGGTATGGAAATTTCGGAACAAGCTTCTTTAAATTTCATCCAAAATGGTGCTGAGTTCCAAACTCAAGGCTGAGGCCTGACTCAAGTAAAATATCCGAGTTGTATCTCGAAGATACGTTAGATTTGGGTCACATCCTCGACTCACAAGCAAAAAATAATTTGACAAGAATAATTTCCTCCTACAAACCTGAGGAGACTAAACCACAAATGTTTCAGTAAGAATGATTTTGATAGATGATATTTCAGTCTTCTAATCAGTTCATCGTTTTCCATTTGTAGAATATCAAAAGATCAACAAACATACTGAAAAGCGGCTTGAACAAGGAATCATTAAATCTAGTCCATCCGAATAATCTAGTCCAGTAGCACTAAAAAAGGAGAAAAACGGGTATTTTAGACTGTATCGACTACCACAAACTTGCAGAGATAGACTTCTTTTACATTTAACAGATGATGCACTCGACAAACCACAAGATGAAGAAGTATATACACCCTTGGATTTGAAGAATGGATTTTTCCATGTCGACGTTAACGAAGACTGTCGAAAATTCCCTTATTTTATAATTTATGACGAACAATATGAGTTTAACAAAGTACCATTGGGTTCAAATACTAATCCCATTATTTCTCAAAGATACGCTTACAATATATTTTGAAATTCACTGAATAAAGGATAGTAATAAATTGCATGGACAATTTAATAATAATTCCATCAGTAGATGAAGAAGAAGGCTTGAGTAAACTAAGAGTCGCTTTTGAAGTGAAATACGGGATTGATATCAAATTCAAGAAGTGTCCATGTCTAAAAAGAAGAGAAGAATTTTTAGGACGTATTGTTAAAAACGGTAATTTACGTCTTTTGCTCTCTAAAAAGCTCGCAGGGAGAAATTTCCTCCAACCAACAATAGTCAAACAAGTTCAAAGTTTTCTAGGCTTGAATGACTTATTTCGAAAATTTATACCTGAATATTCTAAAATTGTGGAACCACTTAGTGATCTATTAAGATAAAAGAATCATTTTATCTCAAACAAAAGCTTTTGGAAATCTTGAAGTAATTTTGACACGCATTAGAGTTTTAAATATCTTCAAACGCAAGAAAATACTGAATTGCATAGAGGCAATCTAAACGGGTTAGAAAGTTGTTTGCTACAAGAGTCAGAATATGGAAAGCTACATCTTTTTCACTACGTGTCTAGGAAGACAATACTTCTGAAGAATATACTATAGTTAATAGTTAATTACTGCTCAAAGAATTGAATATGAAGTAATACACCCCAGCTTAGTCAGAGGATGAAACATGTTTATACTTTGAGCAAATGTCCAGTCATGGTGATTAAGGAGGCTGCGCTGACCACCAGATTGAAAAAAGCACAGTCGAATGAAAATATTAACGCATTAAAAACACTTCTAGGTAACGAGGAATCTCAAGATTTTTTTCCGAAAGAAATGCGATTCTATATTAATTCGAAAATGGACAGGAACTCATAATTACCCTTAGTGGTATGCAAACTGAAAAAATTATACTAGTTCGCGAAAAGGGTAATTTTTCAGCTACCGAAACTGAAGAAATGGTCAAGCAAGAATTATTCATTCCAAATTTAACAAGAATTGAGAAACATGTAATAGTTAAATATATGTCTAGTATTCTATCCAACAAAAAGGCAAGGAAAACAAAAAGATTTCTAAATCCTGTACTAAGAGATGAATCACCTCTAAATACCTATCATGTCGATTTCAATGGCCCATTGCCCTCAACTAATAAAAACTATCAGCACATTCTGACGGTAGTTGATGCTTTTACGAAATTTACCTGGTTATACCCGGTAAAAATTATTCAGCAGAAAATGTTATTAAAAAGTTGAAATTATAGCAAATATATTTGTATCGAATAATATCCGATCGAGGTTCGGCATTCCCTTCGAAAAATTTTCGTGACTATTGTGCTGAAAAAGCAATAGAATATCTGTCAATACACTTTGTAATTCTGTGACGGCTGTCCATTTCGGGTTGCTTCTTGCGTCATAGCTAAACTCAATGTTTAAACACTAAGAATCAATAAGTCGATCAAAGAGACGTTAGGACAATAATTACACAATTTATTAGCCTCTTGTTAATATAACAACAATTATAAATGCTCTCGCGGACAGGAGCCTTAACATAATCTACCAGTAATAATCTAACTGACTCTTACCACTAAGCCTTCCGCAACTTCAAGCATACATTAACCAGCCGATAACACGTAGCAATTCTCAACTCTGATTTCAACTTCAACAATTGCTGAACACTGGAATCACTCAATCTCAACTTCTCGATCCCCTCAACCTCTCTTTCAACCTTTCTATCGCGAATCTTAGTCTGAGTTTATATATTTCCTAACTCTCCCGCTTCACTTCATTCCTACTTGCTTTACATAATCACATTTCATTTTTGGTTGGGCAAAGGTTGCTTAGCAAAAGCAATCAATCTTAATAAAAGTCCCAAAGGTTAGTAAAGAGAAACCGCGAATAGCCCAACGTCACAGTTCTAAGAGGGAATGGTCAAGTGGAGATTTCACTCTTATCCTCTCTTATCCCAGTGTGGGGCCGCAGTAGCCGAGTGGTCATGGCCACTGACTCGAGGCCGGCGGTTTTCATCGAGTGGTAGGTTCGAGCCTTGATGCCCTTTTGACCCACTGTGTAGCCGGGGCTGATACACATTAAATCTGTAGAGGCTTTAAGTTCTTTCGAAGGCTTAGTGTAGAAGTTAGGAAAGGGGGTGCCAGCTCAGGTATCGTCCTTGTTACTTGACAGAAGTTCAAAATTACGAGGTCCGTCTTCAATAGCCCTCGTGTTGCTTCTAATGCGACGTTAAGAAAAACCAACCAACTTATCCCAGTGTTGATAAAGCTATCTCTTGATGATGCAACAAAAAGGGTTTTGGTCTATAGACAGATTATGGTGAGCTGTATGGTATGTGTCAGGGATGTGGAACTGAAGCTGAAGAAATAGGGAGGAGAACCTTTCTTTTATAAAATATTTTTTTAGTCATTTTTCCTTTCTCTAGCACAGAGAAAGAAGAAAGTGTTTTTGTATTTATCTTTTTTTTTTTCTTTGGATTTGGTAAGTCAACCAATTTCAATTTTTTTACTATTTCGAAAATCTGGAGGCGACTCAAGCTGAGTCACTTCACATTCAGAGTGAGGGATTTGGACTATTATAATCCCACAAAGAATGATGAATGACGTGATGAATTTGGATAACTCTAAATACTTTCGGAGCCCTAAAAACGACCAAGAGCTCATAATAAGGACGGGAAGTAGAAAGATAGCTGAATTTACAATTTTTCTGGAAAATAAACAAAAGTCATCTCTGATTCCTAAATCAAATCCATAATATCTTCATACAGAGATAATAGGGAAAATTCCTAGATATGAAAAAATTGCAAATATGTCTTTCACACAAAACGGTAAAATAAAATTAAGTACAACTGATACTGTATGCACAGCACAAATCCTCGCAATAGAACAAATATTAAACATACCGGTGAAGGCCAGTATCGTTTGGGAAGGATTCACTTCTTGATTCCTAATCTATGAAATTCCATTTAATGTACGACCCGTGTGGTGACCGGGGATGACAGAATAGTCTCACTGTAGCTCATGCATGTCGTAAAAGGCGACTAAAATGGGTACCCAGCGTCTGGGGGTATAGCCGGGCACCCTGCCCCTGGGGATTATATCAGGGGACCTCAGGGACTTGCCTTCTTCAGGTAAGTATGGGCTTCACGAACCCGAGGTATCCTAGTGATCTTTCTTTCCCATGGGGTTTACTGTCATTGGTAAACACGGGTGACGCACTCCCGGGATACCCTAGCGATCCTTCTCTATTTTCGACCCTCCTTGTCAACCACTTATCTTTTTTTCAACTTCACGTCTAGACCACAGTTTAATCTTGTTTGGCGCAGCATAGCCATATCTGGCTCTTGCGCCAATAAACCTTACATTCACTCACTCACTCACTCCATTTAATGTACCACTAACAGATTTGGCAACAGATATTCAGAATACAAATAATAGTGACACGGTAGAAATGCGACGTTTCTTGAAAAACGGTAACAATCAGGAGTTTTCCCCGATACTTATCACCATTCTTGGCAAATATCAAATATGGTTTATTAACCATTGTATCCAAATCTTCATCGATAAACCCAGACAATGCAATAGATGTTTCAGCTTTTATCACACCTATATATTTTGTCCAAACCCTATCATCTGTGTTAATTGTGGTATATCACACACTGGCTCTTGCACCACTTCTGTTACATGCACTAACTGGAAACGAGACCATCCCGTTAATTCCCCTTTATGCTCTGTTTCATTATAGAAAAAGAGATTATGCAATATAAATGCAAGAATCATTTAACCTTAGGAGAAGCAAGGAGGAAATACCAGGAAAAAACTTCAGATAGCTATTCCAAAACTTTAAAAACAAACCCACCAGACCAAAATATTGAGAATTTAGAAAAAAGATTAGAAAGCATTGTTACATCTTTCCAAGCTGCCTTAGAAAAACAAACAATAGTTATCATGGAAAATGTCCAGAAAATGATAGAAACCACGTTTGTACAACTGTAAAATATGTTAGAAACTGTGAAAAAATCTACAACTCAGAGTCGGAAAAAGTCCTCAAATAAATGCATCAGAACTTTTACGTCCCCATACCAGGTGCACCGAATAAACTGCAGAATGCATCAAATGAAATTGATATTGGATGATCCGTTTAAATAATGCATCTTTTATTATACATGTCATATCATTAATGAATGGTCAGATAATCAGCTCAAATCTTTAAACATCATTCAAAACAAAGCACTCAGAATCGCATTGGGTTTACCACAATGGACTCCAAACATTGTACTTTTACAAATAGCTGATCAGGAAATATTGTCGGAGAAAATAAGAAGGTAAGCGAATAAATTTCTTATCTCCCAAATTTCGAACGGTGACTTTTCTCCTCTGCATCTTAATAGCCCTGATACAATAAATCTAAATATTCTAGAAGAGGACAAAAGCAATATCTCTAATACTTTTCATACATTGAATATTAATGAGCAACAAATAATATCTATCCACAGATTGCTGTATTTCACAGAACTTCCATATAAAATTTACACCAATGAATTTGAATTTCAGGACAAAAAACTGCTATCATCAGAGGATTATTTAACGAAATAGTGAGCAATAACTACCAAGATGATTTCATAATAGCTACGGATGCTTCAAAAAACCACTACATGACTTCTATTGTAGACATAACGAAAAATTCCTCCTTTGCTTATAAGTTAAACCCTATTGATACTATATTTACAGCAGAAGCTAATAAACAAGTGTTCAGAATATTGCTGCAGAAACTCAAGTACTTTAACATCTACTGAATGAAATACATCTTTTAAAGGGGATTATAGCCTTTACTGCTACATATCCCACAAAAATCAATCAATCATTAGACAGATTACAAAGAATCCTCAACAGTACTATCGAATGTAGTATTAAGTGGACAACATTTGAACTGCTAACTGAAGGAATGCGTTCAGATGAGAAATAAAGAAAACATAAATTAGAGACCTACTATTGGAGGAGCTAGAAGAAGAATATCTGGACCAAATAGAAAGCTTTTGTCATGATTGAGAACGAAATATTCTCAGAATTCAATGTGAGGAACAGAAAACTTATAATAAGAAGAGAAAAAGAACCTCCCCAGTATCAAATTAGCGATTTGGTAACGGTCTACTCAATTTAGTGTAGGCTTCAAATTAAGATCTTAATGTTTCGTACAATATCAAAGTTAAGACTAGAAATAGATATGAGTTTGGGAAAGTGTGCTGTCACGCAGGTCCAAATATAACTACCACTTCTGCTGATCTAATAAAAAATTTCCCCTGTGGATAGATAGCATCAAAGACTAACACATGTTCTCAATTTCAAATTTATTTTACATTTTTTTTTATTTCTCCTAAATGTTTATACATCCTGTATATTTATAAACTATTTTTTAATGTATTCGTACTATTGAATATAAATTTTGCTTTACTTGTAATATTGTATAATATAATATTGTACATTGTGCTCAAATATCGCTAAGGTTATCGATACTCGGGACTGGCCCGGCTGTAGTAATTGGTATTTGTAACGCCTTCCTACACTAGAGGGTGATATGAATCAGATCATTATGTTATGTAACTCATTGAGATGGGATAACTTCTTGTTATCAGGTGCAGGGCGCGGCCCATGATTATTGGATGCATGATGTGGCAATGGTCTGAAATTTGTTCAACATGTATAAAATTCCATAGCCTAAATTTGCTTGTAAATATTGTACATACCATATTTGTATCGTATTGAAACATCTCTGTATAAAATCCGTATCTTTATTAGGATCAGAAAAAAAAAACTTAGATAACTAAGAAAAACGGGCCATTAACCCCCTCTTATAGTGGAATTCTACGTATATAACAAATAGCATTAATTTTTTTACATTTATTGAAGAACAGATAACTATAATATTCTGTTTGTTCCTGTCACCTATTCGGATCAAATAATGTCATATATCTATCACCGATTTTTAATTTCCATTAAAAAGTCATAAAATCTTCATAAAAAAATCACTTTCATTTACACATTAGCTTTACTGTGTATATTTTTAATAAACTCGGTAGATATTTGGAAACGATACAAAATGAAATTTTTCACACCATTTTTATCACTTGATTTTAATTTTAAAAAAAATTTAGAATTATCTAATTCATTTTGTGACAAAACAACTCGAAATTTTATTCACTAGACATTATAATTTCCTTTTAATTTACCAAAGAAATTTAGAGGTATATCATATCATCCATTTAATACAATGAATTAAATAATGCAGGAATCAATCACTGTAATGTAGAATCATGCATGCCAGACTGCCAGGATGATCGAGTTTCTCATATAAATTGTGGTAGACAAATTACTCTACTACAGTTAGATCTTCAAACTGATAAATTAATCTATCAAGAATTCTAATATTAATTGAAATCCCACCATACTATATGGAAATTAGACTTCTGATGCTAAAATTCCTTTAGAAAACTTATCATGGTTCTTGTAATTATTTTGATTGTTAAGAATTACGAGTATATTTAATCCTAATTATTGTGATGACTTCATGATATACTTTAATGAAATAGATTTTTCATGTGTCGGATTCTGTTATATAGAGACTTTATTCTATTCCACATTTAATGCTGTGACTAGTATTTCAGAAAATTTTCTTACTATTTCATTTTCATTTCTTTCTGAAGTATTCAACAGTTTCTGTCGTGTAAACAAGTAATTTGAGTTATATTGGTTATGAATAGCCATCATATATTAGCGAAGTTATGTTCTAAAATTTATTATTATGTTATTAGTTATGTTCTAAAATTTAAAAATCTGAGTGTTTTTGTTTTGGATCTTATACTAAAACATCATATTGGAACCCAAAACACAAAAAGAGGATTAAGAATCCCCCTAATTTGTTTTAAAATACTTGTGATAGTACATTTAAATAAAGCGTAATTTTCGGATAGACCAACAGTGGAACAAACGACGTATAACCAAGCGAACACCGGAACAACAAAAAAGGGGACTTGTTTGTTTTGATTGTTATCAAGTTAATGTTATGTCTTATCACTTGTCTAGTTTTGCAACTTAGTAGAGATGTAATTTCATTTCCTTGAAATTTTACTAATAATTTGCTCTTCCAATTTCACTTTCAGGCATATTATATTTATTGAGAGAAACTTGATTATTTTACCCATCTTTATGTTCATTCACATGAAACTAAGATGATTTTTTGCTATGATTTGTAATTAAAATACGTCTTTACTTTCCAGAAGAAAAAAAAAGAAGTACAAATCTCGGTATAGTAAACTTTTATAATACTGAGTTAAATAATCACCAGTTAGAATAAAATATTAAGTTTGAGAATTTAATGCGCATCTATTATCGTATATCTGTCTCATTTTATAATTGTTTTTTTTAACTCTTAGGCTTATAATTATTATGATTACAACTGTAAAATTTAATATAAATCCCTTCGAATTTTATTTTTGTATGAAACACTTCCCATTTTTAATTTTGGGGATTTATAATCAATCATCCAATCTGTCTTTTAGAAGTTGATGAGAAATATACTGAAAGGAGTGTGTATGAGAGACAGACTTAGAGTAAGAGAGAGATTATGATTTCTCATTCTTATCCAGTCCATAACAAAGACTAAACTATATATTCTTTCTGCACACAGCTTTAATATTGCGTTTAATTGATCCATTTAATTTTTTAAATTTGTATTCATTGAGCATTAATCACGAGATATACAGTAGGCAAAATGATTATTTGTACACCACTTTTTTTTGAAGTTTCAAATATATATAAGCAGCTATTTTATTCATTGCAACGTGTGAGCTTGAGTTTGTTGTTTATTTCCAAGTAAAAGAACAAAATATTTTGAAATAATTGAAAACAAAATCCAAATCTTGCAAACTTGGAAAATTTCTTGCAAAAAGTATATTTGTACACCTATATCTCCGGTAAGCATTACTATCATTTCATCTAATTTTTGACATCATAGTTAATTTTTTGGATTGTTTGTATTTTTTAAACATTGAAGGTTATCATTTTCAACAGTGAAAGTCACTCACAGAGAAAAGTTGAGAAATGTCCACGAAATCAAAAGAAGTCTCTTTAGACATGAGAACTCATATTGTTAACCTTAATAAAAGTGGAAAATCTTATCGTGAAATTCAAAAGATGGTTAAATTACCCTTTACAACTATTGGTTACATCGTAAGAAAATATAAAAATACTGGGCGCGTTGAAAATGAACGCAGGCCAGGCGGCCCGAGTAAATTAACTTCAAGAAATAAACGAAGTATTGTTAAAGCAGCTATTAGAAAACCACAAATTTCTGCTCAGAAAATTGCAGATGACCTTCTTGCATCTTCTAACATTAAAGTGACCGCTCAAACAATAAGAAATGTGCTACATAGTGCTGGTTTGAAAGGCAGAACTCCGAGAAAAAAACCAATGATCTCTGAAGTAAATAGAAAGAAGCGTCTAGAATTTGCTATGAAATACAAAGACAAACCGATGGACTTCTGGAAAAAGGTTATTTTTTCAGATGAGAGCAAGTTTCAAATTTTTTCACCCCCTAGTATCCGAAAAATCTGGCGAAAAAATAAAACAGCCCTTGATAGTAAAAATGTACTTCAGACCCTGAAACATGGTGGAGGAAATGTGATGGTTTGGGGCTGTGTAGCTCATGGTGGTGTTGGAAAATTACACTTTATTGACACTAAAATGACAGCTTTAGGTTACATTGATGTGTTGCGGCATAACTTATTAGACAGTGCTAGAAAATTTGGTATCAGAGACACTTTCTTATTCCAACAAGATAACGATCCCAAACACACTGCGATAGTTACCAAAACATGGTTGCTTTATAATGCGCCAAGACGCCTTGAAACTCCACCACAATCACCGGATATAAATCCAATTGAAAATTTGTGGATGCTATTGGATGCTGAAGTCCAAAAAAAAAAAAATATTACAAGTAAAAATAGTTTGAAAGAAGCACTCGTAGAAGCTTGGGATGAAATAGATCAAGAAACCACTAAAAAATTAATAGAATCAATGCCAAGACGTCTTGAAGCAATTGTAAAAGCCAATGGACTGCATACAAAGTATTAAATTTCTATATAAAAATTATAATTATGTTTCACATTTGTCACTAAGCAAGTGTACAAATACTCTTTTTGTGTACTTTTTATAAAGTTTTATTCACTAATCAACTAAAGTTTATGCGATTGTTTTTTTGTTCATATTTTATTATTATTTTACCAAACTAGAATATATTTCTGCAATTTTAATTTAGTTACCTTATTTTATTTTGCTATAATATTCCAAAATTGAAGTGTACAAATAAACATTTTGTCAACTGTAGACTAATATTTAGATAAAGTATAGGGAACATTGAGCATTTTCATTCGAATACTCGATGGAAAATGGAAGAAAAAATTTATAATGTGCATCAAATATAACTCCTTATTGAATTCATGAGACTACGGTAGCCTAAAGGTCATGGTCGCGGACTCGCGGCCGGTGGTTTTCATCGAGTCTTGGATTCGAGTCCTGACACCACTAAAGACTCGCCGTGAAGCCGGAGCTGATGCATGTTAAATCTGTTAAGGGTCAAAGTCCTCCCACAGGCTGAGGTTCAATTTCACGAGGTCCTTCGCCAATAGTCCTCATGTTGCTTCTCAGTGCGAAGAAATAAAGAGTCACAATCACAGCTTCTTAGTGCGATATTAATAAACAATTAATCAATCAAAAATTGCACAAATTTCCAGTAAAAAGGTTAAGATGAATATATTTCAGGTTCTTGATGAGTGGAAATGAGGATGGCCTTTTTCAGAACAGGTAAAATTTGATTGCGTGATTGTTTATTAACGTCGCACTGAGAAGCAACACGAGGGTTATTGGCGACGGACCTCGTAATTTTGAGCCTCAGTCAAGTGATGAAGATAACACCTGGCCACTCTCGCTTCAAAACTTAAATACCACACCAATGGAAGGACTTAGAACCTTGACCATATTTACCGTGTATCAGTCCTGCAACCCCCTGGTTCTTCAGTGGCATCAGGGCTCTAACTCATGACTAGACAAAAACAACACCGTCCACGACTATGACCACTAGGCTATTGTGGCACTAAAACGATGAATCCATTTGGACTCAATATGATTGCTAATAGGTGTTGAAAATTAACGGATATGCAAAATATTATTTATTGTGTTTTAAATTTTTTTATTAACTCTACTTTATTTAATGTGTGATATGTAACTCTGTAGTAAATTAAATAAAATGCCCAAATTTAACTCTTCAAAACATAGGACAATAGCATAAAAAATGATGAGGATTAACTTCTTCACACATATTCTGAACTCTCTGATCTGATATTGAATTTTGTTGCTTTTGAAATTTTACAGCTTTATCTGCTTATTGACATTAAGTTTGTTGCAATGTTTTCGATAGTTTGAAAGTTAAAACCGCATCAAATTCTCCAATTTTGTTACTTCCTGTTGTAACTAGCTCTCAGTACAGTAAGAGGGGAAGAATGAATTCTTTCTAAAAATTTCCTGGTAAGTAACAGATTAGCTTATAATTCAATTAATTTTCTTTCCCAAAAATCTGTCTTAGAAAATTTTTTTACATCATTCTTTTATTTAGAGGAATGTGTGTTTTTCCTGTTATATACTACACATTTTTATCAAAATTATTTGGATATAGTTTGATTTCTTTGAATTTTTTTTTTTACTTTCGGTAGTTTATAACTATTAGTAAGGCATTTCAAATGTTTCAGTTTCGAAGAATAAAAGCTCCGAATAACAAGTAAACGAACCATGAAAATAAATTGATTTAATTTAGTTTTTTATTAAAGTCGCACTAGAAGCAACACGAGGGTTATTGGCGATAGACCTCGTAATTTTGAACCACGGTCAAGTGACGAGGACAACACCTGAGCTGGAACCCCCCTCTCCTAACATCCACACCACGCCAACGGGAGGACTTTGGGCCCCGACAGATTTAACGTGCATCGGCCCCGGCAACACGGCGGGTCTTTAGCGGCTAAGGATCGAACTCGCGCCTGAACGAAAACCGTTGGTCACGAATCCGAAGCTATGACCATTAGGCTATCTCGGCCACTGAAAAAAAATTGGAAAGAGCGGTGAAAAAGGAACATAAAACTATATATAAACTCAAAAGATAATCGTCCCCCTACCCATGCCTTATTTTATAATAAATTCCAACAATAATTAATGTTATAAGAGATGACACAGATGAATGAAGCACCACAAAATTTCTGACGTAAAAAATTCCGAACAAACGTAAAATAAACATTAAAACTAATATAATTCTACTATACATAATAGCAATTCAATACGATCATTATTCATAATTTATTATTCTATTTTAATTTAATCCATAATTGTTGGATTGGTTGTCGTAAACATAATTTTAAAAAAGTACATTAATAGACTTACTTATAACATTTCAGGAAAAGAGAGAGAGAGAGAGAGCACCAGCTTATTAACACACAACTAAAACATAAATTATGCTTAGTTTACGCACTTTTTTTAAAACTTATATTTGCCTTTACCATTTCTCAAATATTATCTTTGGAAATATGAGGTAATATAATTATATATTTTAATTAAAATTTTGAATTTCATATCTTTTTTTTTCACAAATACATCATCCAGTCTTACTTTTTGCTATGTTTCAGCATAATTTCAGAAATATTACTATGATTGAAAAGATGCTTAAATCAATTTATAATAGCGTCTTTTGAACCGAATAACTAAAATATGTAATTAGTTAATAAATTTATCATAGATAATATTGGGAGTAAGATTGTACCGTCAGATATGGCATAAAAATGACGAAACATTTTAACATAATGAATTATTCTGTCTTACATGAACTGTGAAATGAGTCTCTTAATATTCATGAGAAAAAAATGTATTAGTCTAATCAATTGGAATTTTTTTTAATTTCGAAACAGAGAGAGTGACAGAAAAAAACACATAAGCATTTGTTCTTTTTTCTTTTAAGAAAAAAAAATATAGACTTATAAGAGCTACATTTTTATATGAATCTGAAGGAAAAGATTTTTCTTACATAGTAATTTTACTTTTCATCTCCTAAACACTTGAATCTAAAGGCTTGAACCTACAGAAAAAAATTTGATGTATTAGTAAATTTACAATCTTCAAGGCCTATTTGAACTATCTTTTACAATCTTCGAGGCCTAATCTATTTGAACCTATTTCATTAATTTTCATTTAGAGTTTTTTATTCATTGTAAGCTTTATTTACATGACAGAAATTTTGGATTTAGTTTATCGATTTGAATAAGAATCTCTTTTGAGCTCTACTCTAAGAGTAATTGACGAAGCAATCTCATTATTTAGGACCATGGTCATGTGACGATGATAACATATGACCCCTTGTATTTCTGTCACCTAACTTTTTTCCATCGTGCAGCAAGAAGTTTGGAAGTAAAATAAAAAATTATATTTATAACTTAAAGTTAAACACAATGATAATTGCTTATTTAAATTATATACTTAAATATTATTCGTATTTTCATATATTATTATTTTTTTATACTTATTTGCATATTTTTACAATTCAAAATTAGTTATATTCGCTGAATTTTTTTCCTGTATTGTTTGAATCTTCTCTTAATCTATATTAAAATATCAGTGTTATAAAATATATTAAATATTTCTTAAAAATCTGGAAGAAACATAATCAAAATGAATCCAAATTCCAGCTCCGAACCATTAAGCAGTTACAATTTATTTCAAGTGGAAATTTTTGGCACCCTTGAGATCAGCCACTCCCTACAGAAGGTTTGGTTTTGTTACATTTAGCAGAGTCATCGAGGATAGCCTCTTGGATTTTGTCCAATTTCGGCTTAACAGTACATTCTTGCGATATTCTTTCCTTGCCAAAATATTTGAATCATATGCAGATCACACCCAATTTTTAAATTTTAGTAACTAAAAATTCTTAGTAGTTGCACGTATATATTGATCGTAGAAATAGCTAGATTTCAGTTTTTGATTCTTGATAATTTGTCATATCTGAATGAAAAGATTAATTCATGCCAGTTTGTCGTATTTTATTAACTAACTTCTGGTTACTTTAGATTTATATGAATTCACTTTAGAAAAATTATCAAATTTGTCAAAATAGTCTGTTCTCTGATGAATTGGTTTTAAAAATGACAAAATAAATTTTGGAGACATATTAAAAACTATTATTAAGTAAAAGAGTTTATAACTTGATTAGATATCTTTTAGTTCAGTGCGGATTAGGCTTCTCTTAAAAGGACGCAGTAGCCTAGTGGTAGTGGTCGCAAACTCTCGGCCGGTGTTATTTCCGTCGAGTCGAAAGTTTGAGCCCTGATGCCAATGAAGACTCGCCGTGTAGTGGGGTTGATGCACGTTAAATCTGTCAAGGTTCCAAAGCCCCTTCCGTTGGCATGGTAAGGAAGTTTGGAATGGGACGTAATATTTTACAAATATTTTTGAATCTACGTTTTTTATCTAATTTTTATTTGGGTTTAAAAAAAGACTTATGGAGTTATCAACAAATGTTTGGCGTGGTATAGCCAGATTCGACTTTTGTGTCCTCCAAAAACCCACAATCACTCGCCACTCACTCGCTGAGAGGGAGGCACCAGCTCAAATGTCGTCCTTAACACTTGACCTAGGTTCAAAATTACGAGGTCTGTCACCAATAGCCCTTGTTTTGCTTCTAAGAACGACGTCAATAAACTATTAAGCAATTCTTTTAGTTCAGGCCATATTATCATAGAAGATGAAAAGTCAGTTTTGAAAAACTGAATTGGTAAATGACTTACTTTATATTGTTATGAATAATTTGCTTCATTACCTAAATTAATTTTCAATATGAATATAAATATATTAAACAATAAAGAAAATTCTAAGTATACGATTAAAGAAAACAATGTAGATAGATTGTGCAAACACTACCACACTGTTCTGCTACTTCTAATTCCGAATAAAAAAAATTCTTAATTTAGGAAAACGGTCTAAGAAAAAGAAATTTGTGTTTTCTATCATTAAAAATGTAAAATCCCTACTAAACCCCCAACGGGCATTACGCAAACAATTAATGACAAAATCCAAAGAAACTATTGCTTTATAACATCGCTTCTACTAATAATTATTACTTATCTAATAAATCTATAGATGTAATAGATGGCCCTCTCATTTTTTATCGCGGTCGACTAAATGAAAAAAAAAAGTATAGATATCTATAATTCATGGTTGGACAAACTTTAAGAATGTTATTGGACTATCTAACGATAAAACCTTGACGACAAAGACCATGTTCTTCATTTTGGTGAATCGACTTTCAGGTAATGACGAATCTTTTGGTGAATTGGTTACAATATACATTGATTCTCAATAGAACGATACATATGGACACGCACACTTACACACTCATCTCCATTTTAAGAAAGGATAAGGTAGAATTCGGTATCGTGACCAAAGTAATATTTTTTGCAATAAAATACACTTTATTTAAGAAGAAAATGATAAGATGAATTTAACTTTATATAATCTTCTTAGTCAAACATAATAAAATTCGCTGTAATGGAAATAATGCAACTCGATTAGCGAAAGAAGGTGGTCTTTTTTTTCGTTTCGGTGATATTATTGGGAAGGGGGGGGACTCTTTTCTAAATTGTATCATCAAGCTTTCGAACGTTATTCAGTACTTTAGGAAAAACATATATCCATTCATAAATAAAATCGATACCTCTTTATATCTAGAGAAAAGCTAATTTTCTTGAAGAACGTTCAATCACTAAGCTTTTTATATAAGACTAGTTTAATTTAATATCTATGAAAAGTTTTCAGCTTTTGAATAACAGTAAACAATCATATACGAGGGTCATTCAATAAGTCCTTAGAAATTCCAAGAAATGGTACTCGTAGGATCGAAAATTGTTTGTTTTTAGTAAGCATCATGACTCACTAGACAGCTGTGTAAGTCTCAGTATCTCGTATTCGTGAACATGGCATCTTTCGCACCTCAAAAATTCTTCGTCAAAACTTTTCCGGTCGATGAGACCATTTTCACTTTTTTGGAAAAGATTCACCGAAAGCAACCAATTGTTTTGTTTTCTGCTTGGTTTCTGATGTATATGATGAATTCAGGTCTCGCCAACTACCTGGGGTACCAGGTGATAATGTGACGTGGCAGCAATCAAATTTTGATTTGGCAACAATTACCAAAACAAAACTAATTTTTGAATCATTGGTCAAGTTTGTTTCGGTCCCTTTTACCAGATGGTAGTACCCAATAGTAGCGACAATATTTTTAATGATACCCTCTGTCTTCAAATACAAGTACTTTTGGATCCACCCTCGTGCCTCCTGAGGTTTTTAATTAAGACATGTTGATTTATATATTCCTTAAATAGATAAATAAGCTTAATTAATAACTTTTTTAGACTTGGCGAAAAGTATTTTCCTTAACAAAATTAATAAATGACATTTTACATGATTGGGTCAAATCGACTCATATCACTGATATTCATGGAAATACATATAAAAATAAATTTATTTTTTTCGGATAGTCTGTATTTCAAATAATGATCGATAGGTATCACTTGAAAGAAAAAGGTTTACATTATTATTTGGCTTTTAACCTCTAGTTGAATAGACAATAAACTCAAGACTCCAATTGAAGATACGTAACAGAAAGAAAAGATAGTTTATTATAGCTCTCAACTTAAGAATATCCGATATTTATGTATATATATGTGAGTGTGTGTGAGAGAGAGAGAGATAAAAAAGATATTTATATATATTCGTAACCTTTAACGTAAAACCTACATGATGCAAGACGTTGCAATATTTCGCCATCTTTTTCCTTCCAGACACTAAACCTTCCCAGTAGACTTAGTACCGCCTCTGTCTAGAAGAACAGAACCAGTTAGTGTCCTGGGAAATCCCATAAATCATGGCATTTGGGAAATTTGCCTATTCGCTATCTCTTCTGACTTTCCCTATTTAAATATCGTCGTCCCCCTAAGTCGCGGGTTACAGGCGCGGTCTTCCTAGATATTCAAAAAGCCTTCAACCGCGTCTGGATAGAAGGACTAATTTACAAACTCATCAACTACAATTTTCCTCCAACACTTATCAACATCATACATTCTTATCTCACGAAAAGGAAATACCAAGTCAAAATTAATAACACCCTCTCAGACTCACATAACACTAATTATGGAGTAGTTCAGGGATCTTTAATTGGACCAATTTTATATAATATCTACCTAAATGACATCCCTGACTACAACCTAACCATCATAAACATGTAAGCAGACGACACAGCAATTCCTGCAAAATATAAAAACTTAAAAACCATCACCTTTGCACTGAACAAGCACCTAAACATCCTAGAAAAATATTACAACGACTGGAAAATAAAGATCAACGTCGAAAAATCGGCTGCGGTCTTGTTTTCCAGAAAAAAAATACTCAACACACCACCACCCACATTTTACAACATTCCAATACCGTGGTCTCATAAAACTAAATATCTAGGACTTATTTTAGATAAATCACTAACTTGGAAACTTCACATTACACACACGCGAGAAAAATTCCGGAAAGCCAATGCAGTATCTACCCCTTAATTTGCCGGGATTCTGAAATGACCTTAGAAAACAAGCTACTTCTGTACAAAGCCGTTCTCAGACCGATCATAACATATGCATGTCCCATTTGGGCGTATGCGGCAAAGTCTAATATTAAAATTCTAGAAACAACACAAAGCTCAACACTCCGAATGATTACTAAAGCAAGATGGTACACAAGAAACAATGAAATACTTAAAGCCACTAAAATCCCCACATTTAGAAAATTCATACAAAAAATAGCAAAAAAGTTCTTTAATACTCTAAACACAACTATAATCCCAACATGATTAATTTAGAAAATTATACACCCAGACATAATTCTAAAAGACCACGCACAGTATTATTTGATTCTTATAACCCCCCCCCGGGGGGGGGTGGAGGGGACGCTTAAAAAAAAAATTTTTTTTTCACTTAATTGCAATATCTAAACATTGTTCCTAGCACACTAGCAGCTGTATACGCCCAACTACAAAGTCACACCCACACCACAAACACGGCAGTAAGTGGCAGCCAATGGGAAAGCTCCGCTCCTAGAAGCAACAGCCAATGGGAAAATCAGCTACCAGCGCCACCCCTGACCGAAACCTATACCTCCAAAGTGCCTACTTTACCAGACTTCCCAGACAGCCAATCACAAACCTACCTCTGAAACCATCTATCAGAATGCTCAAACACCATCTTTTTCAATGTTCAAATGCTATATTTCACCGCCCCGAGCTTAAGGGCCGCTCCGCGGCCTATGTGCTTGAATAACATTCCAGCGTATTCCAGCGTATAAGTCGCGGGTTCCTTTGACTATTACCAAGCATGGTAACACGTTGTCCCAGAGTTCTTCCCATGTAGGAAACCCCGTGCATTCAATAAAGATTTGGAATTCCATAGTTCTTGTTACTGAGTCGCTGAAATATGTCATATATATATATATATATATATATATATCGAATCCTTCTTAACTCAGTTAATCCTAATTTATATTCTAACAATAAAGTCTTAACTTACCAAATCACTCGTTCCAATTCTCACACTTCTTGTTTATCACAGATTTTAACTCGTTTTACTCTTTGACTAAGAGTTCCTTCAATCCCAATAAATACTGACGATGATTCACTTCAATCTACACATCAATCAACTTGTCGTTATCCTATATTTCTCTTCTCTTTCCTTTTTAATTCTAATTTGCTTCTTTATCACTATATCTCTAACTTAATTCCCTACACTTTTTATCTTCATAAAATTTACTTAATCATATTTCAGTTTGTTAGGCAAGAAGTTGTTACTTTATGCAATTCAAATTACCGAAAAATCCCCGATATTAGTGAAGAGAAAATCGCAAACAGCTCAACGTTATACTTTTAAATGATAAAAAAGCAGAAACCGGATATAATTTTATATTATTTATAATGAAACTAAATAGGTACTAGTGGTAAATTAGCTGCCGCGTATACTTGCGAAGGATAACTAAGAGGTGTATATGTTTATTCTGCACTATACCCGATCTCAATTCTATACAAGTGCATTTACCTGTATAGAATTGGAATGCATGTAATTCCTCCTTATAATCAAAACAAATGATACAAAAGATTCCTATTTTAAGAAACAGCTAACTGAACCTCACAAAAATATCTTTAAAAAATATCCCAGAAGCACAATCAAGAAGAAATTGGCAGTTGCAGCTGGTGAAAAATCAGAAAACATAAGAAACATAAAAGCGGAAGATTCAAAAAGTGGTCCATAGACTGATCGAAAAATGCTAAAGACGTGTCCTTCGTGATAAACTTTTCTTAGTTAAAAGCACGCAAATATGTTTATGTACATCTTGTTGGTCATTTAAAAAATGTTTTAAGAATAATGGATCAAAAAAGTAACAAATTTTAATTATTTGAAAAAAAAATTGTATTACTTCCCGAGTTTTTAAACACTTAAAATCGCTTGTACAAACAAGAGATTGGATGGTTAGAGGGGTAGGGAAGCAAGAAAAATGACTATGAGTGATGGTGGAGCTTATATATATATATATATATATATATATATATATATGATAACGCAAGAGCCATCTAGATGTTTAAAAAATGCAAAATAGAAAAATGTGTTCATAGGAAAAGGAAAGTCGAAAATAAAAAAGAATCGCTAGGGAATGTCAAAGGTAAATCACTCGTCTTTACCACAAACAGTAAACCCCATGGGAAAGTAAAAGCTTACTAATTATGCCTCGGGCTCACAATTTCCGTACCTACCTAGAGAAGATAAGTCTCTGAGGGGGCAAGGAAAAAAGGGTAGAGAACGTTATAAGAGATATAATATGTACTGTTTGTTTTAATAAATAAAAATAAAAGAAGTAAAACTATACAAAAAATATTTGTTGTATTACCTAATATAAAAATAAATCAAACTGCATCTAATCTATCCATTCAAGCGGCTTTTGAGCCATAAAACCTCACATTCACTCACTCACTATCCATTCAAGCAAAACGTACCATTTTTTTTCAACAGGGTACGAAGGATAAAAAGAGTAAATATTAACAGGGTGTTGAATTTAACTTTATTTATGTCAAATATTGAAAGTATAATTATTATCAAAAAAATTAAATGGAAGAACATAAATATTAAATTCAGCAGTTTTAACCCTTTGCTAGTATTGATTATGCAGTTCATACTTATTTATGTTGCGTCACAGTTACATCATCATTTAACTCTAAAAGCCCACCGTGTAGAAGGGCTGATGCATGGTAAATCTGGTCGAGGACCCAAGTTCCGGCGTGGTGTGAAAATCTGGAGAAGGAGGTGCCAGCTCAGGAGTTATCCTCGTCATTTGACTGAGGTTCAAATTACAAGGCCCGTCACCATTACACCCGTCTCAGAGTGACGTTAATAATTAATAACTAATCAATCATCCTTAACTCACAAAAGACTAAATTAAGGGGAAAAAATGCTTTATAGGAGAGCCATTACGGAAATATTGTCATAAATTTGTATTTTATAAAAATGCAAGGAACAATTGTCATAATTATTATTTACGATATGTTTATACGTAAACAGGAACGTTTATAGGAACAATTGTCGTAAGTATTATTTACGATATGTTTATATTTAGATATGTCGTTATTTATTATTTGTGATTCTAAGAACGAAAACCACACAACAAATATACAAAGGCAAAGCTGTTACTAAGATGTTTACTTAAGTTTAATATTTTAAATAGTGTTATCGAGAAATGTCAAACATGGAATAAAATTTTTTTTTTCTCAAATGTTCAGTTTCTAAATTACAGAATAGATACTGAAATCTTTTGCTTCCTTCTTGTTTGAACTCTTATTAAGAAGAAAAAAAAAATTTAGTCAGACATCAGGTGTCATACTAGAAAGCCTTCGCAAGCTGTATGTAGCCTAAATTAAAATTCAACCATAGCCATCAGAAAAGTTGGTTTTGACAGTCAATAACAATTATGTCTAACAGAGAATTTTTTCATACCTCTAAAATTCTAACTTTGAGTATAATTAACTAATCTAAAAGAAATACGTTTCTGAATTTCACTGGTCATTCTTTAGATTTGTGGTAAATGTTAAAGAATTCACGCGAAATATTGAGCTTCAACAATAAAAAAAATAGCAAAGTCTAGAATATTTTATCAACAGTTTCTCTTCCATAAAAATAATATTTATAAAGATAAAAATGTTGTAAAGTCATGCAATTAACATTACAGTCTCAGAAAGCTCTTTGTATTTTTTTTCTTGAATATCTTGATTAGATTGAAAAAGATATAATGAAATTGGAAATAGGATTGGAAGAGTTGTTGAAAAGTATCAGAATGCGAGTTATGTATGTTGAGAGACTGAAGGGAAAACAATCAATCACATTTCTTGGGTGTAGTCCATCAGATAGCTCAAACAAAGAATGAAAGATTGTGAACAAGAATAGGCCTTTATGAGATTAGAGGGAAATGATCTCTTTTAATAGAAGACTGCCATTAATATTTATGTTGGTTATTAATGTACGTGTTTGATTCCTACGAATGATGATGACAGTACTGGTGATTGTTACTTCAGTTGTATATTTATTTTATTGATCATTGTTTAAAAGGAGGTTTCCTCGATGAAATTCAGTTTTTTTTTTTATTTATGGCTAGTTATTGATAAAAGCCTTGTTTTCTTAATAACTTCCCATAAATAAAAATGCGAGACAAAAACCTGTCAGTATTTTAGAAAAAAATGTAAATATTATTGTTACTAAAAGTATAAATCATATGTTATGCCCAATATTTAAAAAAGGCATCTCTTCTATAGAGAGTGATGTATATTAATGCAAACGAACAGAAATATAGAGAAGTACTAGACACTGTTAAATTTATATGAGTCACAATCTCTTTATATTTTTGACAATTTTATTTATTTTGAAAAGAGAGAGAACAGTATTAAAAAGATCAATAACAGCAAATCAATATTAGGACTAGATCAACTACAATAATCAATCTACTCGTAATTTGCTATTAATAATTGCTTTACAATAATTATGCACAGTTAAAAACTATTTCAATTTAGGCTTCGAAATCTTCATTAAAAGGTTTTTTTAGTTCTATTGGCTAGGAAGCAAAAATGTTTGTAATAGGCCACATATGACCACAGAAACATGAGTTGACATGCTTGTTTTAATAATATTAAAACAAATCTATGATAAGTAGTTATTTTACTTCTGGTTAAATGAATAGACGATTTTTTCTACATGAAATCTAATATGAGAACTTCATTTTTCTTTATATTTCTTTCAATTTCATCAATGTTTCTCTTAAATAAAACCGTAACCTTTATTATTTTATTTTTAATTAATCTCTTTGAAGGAAATACATGCTAAAATTATTCTCATAACGGGCTTACACATATGAAAATTCAGTAAATTATTTCAGGAGTTGGTGTTGGAAAATCAATTATGGCAATGATTCTGCCAAACGAAACATCAAATAAAACATTGGGATCAGAAAAATATCCCTAATCAACCAAACAATATATTTTCAAATATATCAACTTATTTTTCTTAAATTACAAATTTCGCTAATTTAAGAACGAATTGCGATGGGATTTATCAACATTTTGTCGTCGGTAATAATATAAATTGGGAGAACAGTTAAAATACAATTAAAATGTGATTAGGAATAAAAAATAACTTTAAAAAAGTTATTAAAAGCAAAACATACGGAATGTGCTATTATTATTCGCTAGAGCTTAGATTTTTTTTCTGACAATGTCTTTATAAAATGCCTGATATATATATATATATATATATTATTATTATTACATATTATTAACATATTATTTATTATTATACATATACATACATATTATTATTATATATGCCATACACATATTGATACATACATACATATATATATAATATATACATATATGAATATATACATACATACATATATATTATATATATGTATTAATACATATATAATATTATATATTATTATTGTATATTATATATATATATATACATATATATATATAAATATATTATTATTACAAGCATCATACATATATATATATATATATACAGGTGATCTTAAATATTTACAATGTAAAGGAGGACGAAAATATTTAAGAAAAAAGTTACAACGTAAATAAATGAAACATTTTTCATTCAAACAAAAAACACACAGTATGCTTACAACCCTTTAATTCTTTAATTAAACGAGTATTTTTCCATTGAATGAAATTTTTGACAATATACTCATTTTCTAACAATAAATCTGAAATTTTGGAGCAGAAATATCCTTCATATTGAATTTTACGGTAAGTGCAGCAACTAGAGTATCAACATTCAGTCATCATTTCACACTTATCAAATCATTGCCATTTAAAAACTCTTAACTTTCATTTGAATTTTCATTTGAATGAGTTCATTTTAAATGTTTAAGTACTTCCACCCATCTTTTATCTATTTCGTGTGGAATTTCTCTATATTGTTCTAATTCTATCAAAAAATTTAAATACAGTCAGTCTTCTCCAATTTCTTCAAACAAACAATAGTCAATGATTTAATATCAGGCATTTCTTTTCTGACAAAAAAATCAATTTTCAATATCTGCCCAATTAACTTGTGATAAAAAATCAAAACACCATTGGAAAATTATAATTCCTGTAATATTTATTTCCAGATCATTCTTCGACAAATTGGAAATGGTAAAAAATTTTGCACTTCTTTGGTAAATTTTCCGTTAGGTTCGATTTATTCCTCTAAGTTTATCTCTCTTTTATTATTAAAGGAATAAATTTTTCTTTCAAATCCTATATTGAAGGACAAGATCTTTCAAAATAAGACTAACTGCTGTAGCTGAAATATGTTCAACTTCAATCTTTTGAATCGTTTTGTGAAAAATAGATGCCTGATTATGTATATACAAAATACATTAATGTCTCCGATAATTCATAATTGAAAAAGGATTCCAGAATTTTAGGACACTTCTTAAATTTAAGAAATATAAACGGAGAGGCACAAATTATTGTAAAATGCGCTCTATAGCAGGTGTTAGAGCGAGCCACTAACTTATAAATATCCTAAAAGTATTTTGTATTCAACATTTGCGTCTTCACAAAATTGTTTTAAAGTAGCCACACCAACAGTAAAATGACTAAAAATACAAATAAATTGTCGTTGCTATTACTTCTACATCAATTGGGAAGGTACATGACACTGTGTTGATTGCATTTGACAAAATATATGCATTATAACCTATTCCTAGTATTTTCTTTTGGAGTAAATATTGTAATTTTATAAAGACATTATACATTCTTTGCATCTTCATCCCCCAGAATTTGTGTTTATTTTATTAGCTGTTAGTGCAATAACTTTAGATTCCAAATTGTTTTCGTGGCCGCGGTAGCCTAGTGGTCATGGTTTCGGATTCGTGGCCGGCGGTTTTCGTTCAGGCGCTGGTTCGATCTTTGGACACCAAAGACCCACCGTGTACCCAGGGCTGAAACATGTTAAATCTGTTGGGGCCCAAAGTCCTTCCGTTAGCGTGATGTGGATGTTAGGAGAGGGGGTGCCATCTCAGGTGTCATCCTCGTCACTTGATCGTGGTTCAAAATTACGAGGTCCGTCGCCAATAGCCCTCGTGTTGCTTCTAGCGCGACGTTAATAAAAAATTAAACTAAACTCCAAATTGTTTTCATTTATTACTCTGCATTGGTGGGATTTTACAAAATTTCAGCAGTTTTGCCCTTAATGGATTTTAAATTTAAAATTTTTACTTGAATGATTTTGGTAACATTATAGTACCTTACTAATATTGGATACAATTTGGTTTTATTATGATTTGATGCATCAGATAAAACCGTTAAACAGGCTGCATTTTTCAAGTTTTCTCTCTTCAAGTATTTTATCACAATAACTTTTAAATACTTATTTAACAATAATAGCCTCACATTTTTCCTAGTACATTGAAATTTAGTATTGTAAAACGTTTTCAATAATTTAGTAATTCAATCCTTACTACGAAAACTTTGATTGTGAATTATGGTATGAAAAGCAAATACTCCCTCCATTGCATCTGATTTTCATCTTCAGAATAATTAGAAGTTTTTGAAAAAATATTATTTTTCTATTAAAATTTGATACATTCAACGATTGCTTATGTTTGTTAGTGTTCAAGTGTTTCGTTATAGCTGTTCTGCCTCCAACTGCAATACGAAATGCTCTTCTGCAAATATTGTAGAAAATAATGGTGTCTTTTTTTATATGAGGATGGAAATTCCTTTTTCAGTTCATTGTTGAAATGGCATTTCCTCTTGCTCAATTTTTCTATCCATTGAATGAAATTTAAAATAAAAAATAAAATATAGATCTACACGAACGATGCAAGCACACGCACATTATGAATAAATAAAATTATTATTTAAAACTAAAACCTTAAAGTAACAAAAGCGATAAAACTTAACTAAATCTATATTTAAATTATTTTACACTCGTGTTGAAAACAGGGTTGTATAAAATTGAATTAATGAACTAATAAAAAGTGAATTGTATTTACTGAGAAAGAAATAATTTCTTATTTCCGTTAGAAGTAAACACGAAGTATAATATAGAGGCAATGGTGGGAGATAAGTTTAAGATGTATGAAGTTCTATGCCCTGAGCATGCATTTTTTTCATAATCACGTCTTTTCGAACTGTAACGTCATATGACCCGTAACAGTTCGTCACGGCATCTCTGAATACAGTGATTAACAGATTAATTTTAAAATATCGAAAAGCAGGACATTGTTCACGGAAGGACAGAACCTGTAAAAGTAGGACTGTTCTCCCTAAGGGATGACGATTGGTCACCTATATATATATATATATATATATACAATAAACAGCATCATTGAGCTCCATAAAAATAGGAAATCATTTAATAGAAAAAATAGAATTCAAGTTTTTTTTTTACCTGACCCACATGTTTGCCATGTGGACCATTGCACCGGGAGAAAGTGGAGTCTGGGAATCCTGTTGCGTTCCCTTTGGCTCATGCTTCTCCGTAGAGGGGTGGTAGGAGTGAGCCTGCTCTTATCAATCAGATAGTAATTGTTTCTGAGGGGTTCTCTTCGAACCCCAAAGACACTGCTTTAGGGTTAGTACTGCAGTTAGGGATGCCTTAGGTGTATCAACGGATTTTCGCTTCGAAGTTATAATTCTATAACTTCAGTACCACCTCTTCAGTAAGAGCTTTGCCTGGTCATTGTCAAATGACTGGCGGGCTGCCTCCTCTTGTTGAGTTCTCAGGTAGGTGGATGCACACTGGAGTGTAAGCTAAAAAAACCTCCATGGGTCCAAAAACTTCTTTGTGCCCTCATTAAATTCATCAACTTCTTCTCCCTCTATGGAGGGAGAGCACTATTTGTCAGATAAATTTAATACACCATTATCGATCATAAGTAACTGTAGATTTTTCATTATTAAAAAAACTGACGGATCTCTTACAAAGTTTCAGCAATTCGTATACATAAAACTTTACTTGAAATGATTGAAGATGTTAAAACTGTAAAAAATTACGGGAAATATTTTAGTTGAAATGTCAAATTCTAAATATTGAATTTAAGAAATACAGGCACTAATATGATTACAGTTACACCACATCACTCTTTAAAGTCCTCGCGGAGCATTACATCGGAACTGGAACTTTTTTATGGCACAGATAATGATATATTGGAATATTTGAAAGAACAAAATGTAAGTGTTGTCCGACAAACTATAATCCGTTGTGACGCTCAGTTAATAAATGCAAAACATATAATACTCACCTTCAATACTCCTACACTTCCTAAATCAGTCAAAATAGCACACCTGAACTGCCCCATCAAACCATATATACCTAACCTTTTGAGCTGTTTCAAATACCAAAGGTTTGGGCATTCTATTCCAGCCTGCCGAATCTACAAATTTCCATCGTAAAGCATGAAAGCAGAGAATGCAACTCGGAGCCTATTTGTCCAAATTGCAAAGGCGATAATCCAACCTATTCTCGCAACTGTCCTTGATGGATAACTCAAAAAGAAATACATACCATTCAAATAAATCAAAATATCTCATTTCCAGAAGAGCGATAAATAGTAAATGAGCTCACCTCTGTAGTTGACATATTATTATATGTTTCTGCATTCAAAAATAATTATGTTCCTTAGTTCTCTTAACTTCAAAAATCAAAAACAATAGATAGTACTATCCGTACAATAGCAGTAAAAGCTCACAGTCATGCTGTTTCGCAGACTGTGACTTCTGAATCCAAACCCTCAACCAGCAAAAATCAATCTCAAACTAAAACCTTACTTTCCACTGTTATAGGCATTAACTCAAATCGAACACAAACACTAATATCAAAGCCACAAATTAATACCAGAAACGCGATAGTGAATTCACCTCCTAAGACTTCAGATACTCCTGCAAATAAACAATAATTAAATAGGCCAAAAACAAATAGTAAAGCAAAAAAAAAGCTACCCTTATCCAAAAATAATTCAATGGCTAATATCAGTATAATCGTTGAAAAATGCAAATAAAAGTATTAACGACAAATCTTATTCAGATGATGATACCATAAAAGTTTATGTATCGAACGAAGAAGAAATGTTGATGAATGAATCAGCTTGATATATAATATATATGTGTGTGTGGTTTTTCCCTTTTTCTTTCATTTAATGGCCCTCTTGATTTCTTGGAATTGTCGAGTATATAATATAAAATCACAGAAATAAAAGATATTATCGACAAATATAGCCCGGTCGCAGTTGTTCTCCAAGAAAAGGATTTAAAAGGCAAGGACATAACCAACATTCACCTTTTTAGCATTTTTAGAAAAAATAGTTATGCATAAAAACAAGGGGGGGCATGACTTTGCTAACTTCTTACTCTTTCCCAGTCACTCAACTCAGTTTACAAGCTAATATTCAAGCTATTGTGATCAGAAACCACATTCAAACTTGAATAATAATCTGCACCTTATACCTGCCTCCAAACACTTACATTGACATCACACTTATCAACAGTATCATCAATCAACTTCCTCAAACTTTTATTTTGCTAGGGAGGGGGGAGGTAATAGCCACAACACTCTTTGGGGAATTAGAAGAAAGAACCACAAAGAAACACAGAAAAAAATATTTTCTGACAATAACCTGTGCACGTTCTAAGCAATAATCTCTGCCGACTTATTTCCATTCACACCACAAGGAACTTTCACTCAATAGATTTAGCAATTTATTTAGCTTCACTTTTACATTTTTAGACTTTAAAATTGGCGTATTTTTACAATTGTTATTACTTTCTAATTAAAGTGGATCATGCAAATTCCATTCAACAAAGTTCCTCTTCAGCATTGGATACATTTATGAAACGGCTAATTGGTCACTCTTTTCCCTCCTTGCCAACATTCCCGAAGAAATTTCATATTTTCAAGACTTTGACGAGATTGCTAAGGACAGACATCACTGACATATTAATCGAAAGTGTCAATTAGTCTATTAAAATAGCATCTAACAAATCTAAAAAACATTAGAAACCTTTGTGGAATGATGATGATTGTAGAGAAGCATATAAAAAATCAAAGGTCCTTTAATGTTTTTAAAAGATATTCTACCCTCGCAAATTTTATTTTTATTAGCGACATAAAACGATTTGTAGAAGAATTCGACGACGAAGTCAAAAGGAATTTTGGACGAAATATGCAGAAAATATTAATCGTAATATTACGAGGAAGCCATTTTGGGAACAGGGTTAAACGTGTATCTTGTGTTTTTTATAAACAGACAAATTCCAATTTTGAAATTCAATAACCAGACCATCTCTCTTGTCCAAAAAGCATACTAATGCAATATCCTTATCACTCTCTTATTTCCATTTCTGAAAATTTTTCTGAATTTTTTTTAAAAAATAATAAAAAGAAAATTGCACCAGAAAAAAAGAAAATATATTTTATCACGAGAGAGACACAATTTCACTTGTAATAGCGATTTTACTTTTAATGAACTTTAAATGCTTTTTCTCAAGGTCATAAATAATCTCCAGGACCAGTTAATATCACATATAACATTTATTGGAGAATTCATTTACCAATCTTTTAAAAATATTTACTAGAATCTGGAGGGAGCATACTTTCCCTTATTCAAGGAAGCATTAGTTTATAATTTCAGTTTTAAAACTTGGCAAAGATCCAACAGTCCCAATGAATTTTCAATCCATAGCCTTCATGAGCTACCTGTGTAAAGTGCTAGAAAAAATGGTGAACGCCAGACTAATGTACGTTTTGGAACAAAATCTAATTTTTTCAACGTTTCAAAGCGGCTTTCGACAAAACAGACCTACTATGGATAATTTAATCATTTTGGAGACACAAGTAAGAGATGTCTTCGTTCAAAATAAACATCTTGTTTCTATTTAATCCAACATTGGGAAAGCATATGATCGAACTCTGTATGGCATTCTCAAAGATTTATACAATTACGACTTAAGGGGTAACCTGCCAATTTGTATTAAAAAGTTCTTATAGAATAGATATGTTAATGTAAAAGTGGACTCTACCTTATCATATGATTTTATTCAGAAAGAAGGGGTGCATCAGGGGACTTTTTTAAGCGGCATACTTTTTATTATAAAAATCAATAATAACATCATATCTTAAACATCATACCATCTGTTAAAGCTCTTCTTTATGTTGACAACCTGAAAATTTCATGTATGGGAAAGAAAATAAATTCTATATAACAACACTACTTCAACAGGCTAATAACAAAATAGACAAGTGAAAACAGCTTATGCTTCCCTCTGACCAAAACTGCTTGTGGGCATATCTGTCAACAAAAAAAAAAAAAAAAAAAAACTTAATCCTGATCCAAAAATTTATTTTAATTATATTTTAAATAGCGTTGTGGATGAAATAAAACTCTTATGACTCATTTTCGAAGAGAAACTTAAGTTTCTCTCTCACATTTTACATTATGGTTGTGTGGTATACGGTTCAGCCGGAAAATCAGTTTTATTGAAACAGAATATCTTACACCATACCGCACAAAGACCTTATGCCGGATCATTTCGAGCAACACTTTCAAATGTTTATGTGTTGACTGTTTTAGACCCTCTTTAGTCTTGAGGAGATAAAATTTGTTCCTTAAATAGTATTTTATAACATATTCATCCTCAAAGATTTTATCATTTTCAGACAAAAAATTATTTTTAGGCAGACTTTACCGGGCAAAAGCATTATCCATACCTCCATTTCCTTCTCCTTGGAGTACATACTTTAATCGTGGTCTATGGGTTATCTCATGTCTCCGTCAAAAAAGCAGACAAAAGGTTTTCACAAAGTTTTAATTTTAAAAATCCCTTTCAAAAAAGCTTAAGAATTTGGACAAAGCACAAAATACACTCATTGCCATAAGAATTTGCGCACCAAGAAAGTTTTGTCAGAATAAAACGAAATTTTACGCACCTAAATACAACGCAGATGTAAGTAAGTGATTACAAAATGAAAGCAAAATGCTTATTTACTGTAGGAAAAATTACAAATGAATGGTGGTTTCAGTACTCTGTTGGGCCACCTCTAACATGAATACATGATGTGGTACAGTCGGGCATTGAGGGTACTCAAGTCCCGTATAATGTCCTGCGACATCTCATTACCCAGTTACTGTAAACGCACCTTTAATTCGACCAAACTTGTAGGCTATTAAACTTGCTATCCCAAATGATCCTAGATATGCTCTATCGGTGACAAATCTGGGGATCGAGCAGGCCAAGGATGGGTGGAAATGTAGCGAAGGCAGTCCTGTAAAACCCTTGCTGTGGGGGGGAGCATTGTCCTTTTGAAAACTTTTGAGCCCTGCAATGAGTGGTAACACATGTGGCTGAAGAATGTCACTAATGTACCTATGGACTGTCATGGTGCCGTGAATCAATATTACGGGTTACCGTGAGTCGTATGCGATGGAATCCTATATCATCACACCATATGTGGGGGCGGTGTTCCACTGTACAGCGAAGGCAGGATTGAGACGTTCACCCCGGGGCCACCATAAAAGTAAACGATTGTCATACTGCTCAAATTGAATTTGGATTCGTCCTAAAGGACGACCTGATTCCATTCGGTTGCAGTTAAATCCCTTCGAGCGCGACATCACTCTAAATGGAGGCGACGGTAGGTGGTATCAATGGCAGTACACGTAATGGGTGCCACTATAGCAAATGTCCTTCAGCCAGGCGCCTTGCAATGGTACTGACTGACACAGAGGCCTGTAGTGAAGATGCTGCCTGTGTATGGATAGTGGACAATGAGACATTTGGCGCTATGCGTGCTTATCGTATGATGTGATGGTCATCTCAACTATTGGTCTGTAGAGGGCGTCCTAACCCTACTCGCGGTGTAACAGACCTCTATCTTGTCCACTGGTCCCAACATCTCTTCACAGTAAAGTGAGAACGGCATTGGAGGCGAGCTACTTGCCGAGCTGACCACGCAGATCCCCCATGATGCCTATGAATTTTCCCCTCTCAAACTCTGACAGTTGCTCGTATTGTCTCCGAGGGCGGCGAAATGGGATTTCTAGTAAAATAGGATTTCACTTCAACAGATTAAATACACGCAAACAAGCTCTACTTACCTGTTTTATAATCCAAGGAGAACGAAGTTTAATGCCCTCTAGTAGCATTACACATTGCGCAATCACACTGCATTCCTAATCATTTACTTATCTGCCTGACATTTATCTTCATGCCAAGTTTCGTAACAATCCCACTCTTACTTCTTGGTGAGCAAATTTGTATGGCAATGAATGTATCAACACTCAAATTTTTAATGATTTTGCAGAGCAATACCCTGATTTTATTCACATCATTTACACTGACGGTTCAAAGTCATCTAATCATGTCGTTTCTATTTTTTGATTGATAATTCACTACAGGGATTTTAAACTTCATCTTTCAAGTTCTGCTCTTACAGCTGAGATTTTTGCTATTCACGAAGCATTAGGAAGTATTTTTAGTCGCCCCTAAGAGTATTTATTGTTTTAGCAGATTCTATGAGTGCATTAGAATCTTTCAGTTATCCTCATCGTTCACGTCATCCATTGATCATTCATACATGAAAAACCATTGATAAACTACAGGCTGAAAACATCCAATTGGTTTTCTGTTGGATACCATCCCAAGTAGATACAAAGGAAACGAGATTGTCGATAGGGCAGCTAAATTTTCAACCGATGAAATCTCTCCTACTATTCCATATTGTGTCAGCAAGAAATACGTTAAATCAGCAATTCTTGAAAACTGGCATAATCAGACCTTTGGAAACAGAAAATAATTTTTATCATATTAAACCCATTATTTTAATTGACATATGTTTTCAAGCAGAAGACAGGACGCAATTTCTACTCATCTACGTATCGGACACAAGAGATTGACACATAGAGGCACCTTTTTCTAGGGAGACTCTTACAATTCGTAATCATTGTGTTTGTCCTCTTACAGTGAGACTCTGCCTTTAGCTCTGATCGTTCGAAACATTTTAATTCTTATACAGTTCCTTTAATTGACTTGTGGTTGGGAATTTTCCCCAACTAAATATATATATATATATATTGCTTTTATGTTATTATGATATATTGAATCAATGTATTTCATAATTGTTTGCTTAAATCTTTAATTTGGTTTTATTATATTTTTAAAAAAATTAAATGTACAAATAATTCTTTTGCCATATATATATATATATATATATATATATATATGTAACTTGTTATGTTTTCAAAATGTAGCAAAATGTTATTGAAAGAAAACTAATAGATTGCACTAACTTTATTTGATTCGATAAATTTAATATCTAGGTAAGAAAAACATCAAAACCTAAAACTGTCTTTCGTATAAAAAAAAAGAGAAAAAAAAATTGAAGACTTATAAAACGTAACAGAGAGAGAGAGAGAGAAACAAACTTTCAAATCTTACGTGTATAAAACATAATATCTAGCATATGATTTCTTCTGGTTTCTAGAAAATTATTATCCATTATCAGAACTAATTTTTTCTATGAACTTAGGCAGACTATTGTTTTTTTATGTTTTGAAAATATATTTCTTTCAAATCTTTATTTTTCTCTCTTCTCTTCTTTGTATATATATATTGCTTTTCTTTATCTTTACTTTTTTAAAATTGTTTGATTCTATAATAATTTGTTTTGATTTATTGTTCTTGGTTTTAAATTTTTGGATTTTTAATTATTTTTTAAGAAAATCTTTATCTGTTTTCCATAAATGTTTTTTTATGATTTCCTTAAATATTTAATTTTTGATATTAATTTTATTGATTTAATGTTGGTTATTATTAGTTATATTATGTTGTGATTTGTGTATGTGTACTGTTAGTGTCTTCTTTATATATATGCCCAAAGACCCTGTTTCACATTAAACTCGAACTTTGGGAAGGTCGTGCAGTACGATTTAGAAAGTAACTTTTTTTTTTTTATTAGTGCAACCATAATAACAATTCACAGTTTATGAGTAATTTTTAGGATCATATATAATCCTCAACAAAACATAATCTTCTCTGGCTCTATTTAATGATAATTTTGGTAATATGGAATATGGTTATAAAGAATTTTGGTAATTTGGTATATGGTTATTCAGAATATTTTTAAATATATATGTTCTCTTATGTCTTATCCCTTCAGCCGATTCCAAAAATTTCAACAACATTCTAACACATTAAACCTCTTATCATTTCTCAAGTTCCGTCATTTCTGAAGTTCTGCATTTATTTTGCAGGATTCAGTGCTCTGTACTTTGCTTCCTTTGCACAAAATATAGACATTACACCCACAAAAATTTTTTAATTTATATCTAGTAACAAAAAGTACCGTGGCTCAATGGTTTAGTGGATAAGATATCTGACTGCAGGCACTGACGATCTAGGTTTGATTCCCGGTGGCTTCGGCTTGGTAGTTGATCATGGGTTAACTCGGCATTTTATCCCTCCTTAGTCAATAAATGAGCACCAAGTCCGATTGGGAAATTAACGGGAGAATCAAACGTCAGTTTAGCTTCTCAGCTTCAAAAGACTACAGAAACAAAGACGGGCATCACCTGATGGGATTTCTTAGGCCCGGACAAGCTTCAACTTAATTAATAAAAATATCAGAATATTTTTAAGGCCTTGTAGCTTCCCAACAAACTCTTTTGTATATTCAAAATATTTTTTGCCCATGCATACATGCAATTTTGAATTCCTTTAAATACAAAATATTTCTTACAGTTTACAGGTCCAAATCTGCAATGAATTCTGTTTTAATTCTTAAGTGATTTTTTTTTCCTCAAAAATTTTAGAACTGTTCTTTATAAATCAAACAATGATTCTCAAAACTTACAAAGATGAAATTTTTTTGGACCACTACTGTAGAATTTTCTAGAAACTCCTTTTCTGAATGATTTTATTATGCAATGCATTGATGACAGTGGTTGTTTCTTAAAGTTTTCTAATTTTTCTTCACTTTTTCTTTTTTCTTTTCGGAATTTTTACTTTTAAATTTGAACATTAGTAAAAGTGTGTTTGTTCTTATTTTTCACTAGTTTATCGCCGGTCAATTAGTGACTTAAACTACTTTAAAATAAAAAGTTCAACTTACTGTTTTTAAGAAGTTCTACCTTTATTTTGAAGTCTATTTAATGCAAAAATAATATATGTTTTTTTCGCATATCAGTCATTAAAAGTATTGTTTTAACATGTGGCCGCGGTAGTCTAGTGGTCAAGGTTTCGGATTCTTGGCCGACGGTTTTCGTTCAGTCGCGGGTTCGATCCTTGGCCGTTAAAGACCCACCGTGTAGCCGGACCTGATGCACATTAAATCTGTCACGATCCAAAGTTCTCCCGTGGAGTAGTGTGGAAGTTAGGAGAGGGGTTGCCAGCTCAGATGTCGTCCTCGTCACTTGACCGAGGTTCAAAATTACGAGGTCCATTGCCAATAGCTTTCGCGTTGCTTCTAGTGCGACGTTAATGAAAACTTATTTGTCGTAACATATGAAAGCAACACTAAGGGTTACAAGAAACAGGCTTACTATTTCGAACTACGATCAGATGACGATAATGATAACACTTGCCAATATTGCACTTCACATGATTCGATGACTTGTAGACTTAATTAATTTGTAATTATTGTTTTATCAGCGTTGCACTAGGAAGCAACATGAGAGGTTTCTTTTTTTTTCATTGGACCTAGTAATTTTGAGCCTCGGTATAGTGACGAGAATGAAACATGAGCTGGTACCCTCTTTCCAAACTTCCACACCAATGTGAGAACTTAAACTCCCTATATGGCGTGCATGAACCCCACTACACGTCGGATTTTCGGAGGGATCAGGACTCGAGCCCGCGACTCGATGGAGAATACGTTGGCCACAAGCTCGCAACAGGGAGACAAGGATAGTTAATTCGACATAACATGGATCATTTGCCTCTTATAATCTCTTTGGTGGAATCTGAATTCAATAATTTTCTGCATTCTGTTAAAAATCAAATATTTCTTATCTTATCAAAACGCTTTTCATCAATTGTATTACGTATTATATGAAATA
>BMAW01058845.1:730374-762594 GCA_019974015.1 Nephila pilipes | reverse complement strand
AGATCATACAAGAAAAGATGGGTAACTGTCTAAGAAACTGTTTTGCATGATAAAGCTTCGGATATGAGAAGCTAGAACGTGTATAATGGAGGATTCTCAATCTAAGCCCAAATTATATATATATGTGTAATGAACTTTAATTTAATTTTCTTAATAATTTAATTTTCTATTATATTCCACTCCTAATTCAAAAGTGTGCAAAGAGTTCATTCTTATTTCATCTCCTCCACTGTCTTTATTAGATCACGCTCATAAATCTGGTTAAATTCTGCGTTCCTATCATCATAACCACAAACATTCCTATATTAGACTCATTATACATTTCAGACTCCTCTAATCCTGTACCACGTGTTACATGGCGCTTATTTTGAAAGATCCCTGCTTATAACTTACACAACAAAATTTTTCTATGCTCTATCTCAATTTTGCTTTTATACACTTTCGACGATCATCTGAGGTTTCTATTGTTTTCACTTGGCCTTTGGCGGCGGAAGTCGATCACCCTGAAAGAAATAATAAAATCTTTCGCCACAATGCACTATGTCATTAATCTGTTAATTCTATAAGTAACTTAACACACGTGTGTGATTGCGTGATTGTGTGTGTGTGTGTGTTGCCCATAGATTGTGATATTTACCTCAATGGTGGGCCATTCCTTTCCTGATTGATTTGTAATTACGAAAGTTGATATAAAGTTTAAAAGAATTGCCAAGCATACTGAAAGAGATTGAATGAGCAAATCGAAGAATAAGACATTTGGAGAGGAAGTAATGTAGCGATTAGACTCAGCACCGGATTCATTATCCATTACATGGGTGGAACTCACATAAGTTACCAAAATGATTATTACTTTGGACTCAGAGAAAATTGGTATTTCACACTGACATTTTATGCCCTTTACATCTTGTTCTAGTCAAATCTGATTACAGTTGTGTTAGTCTCACTTAATCCAGAAAGTGAGCTGATTGGTAAATATATGTTTAATGACAAAATTTTGTTTCCATATACTATCCTGGGGACATCACGGCGGGCATGTCTGAAGATTTCAATCAGCCATAGACATCTGCCCTGGCTCACTTACGGCACTCATGCTTGACAAGACGTTATGGACTGATATCATTTCTTTTCTTGCCAGATTACGTTGCCATCGTAGTGGTTCACTTATAGTATATTAGAAATTAGACGAAATTCTACGACTCATAGAACCTTTTAATCACATTGGACTTATTTGTCGTAAAATACCTTCTCGGTTCCCCCTCGTTACTGCATGCTATGAATTGTATTCAAGTATAAGCACTTCTTGGTCATCTAGGTCACTTCGATCTCACGCCATAAAGTGGATATCCGATCTAACTAAGAAGAAGTTTTGCAAAATTCTAGAAAATTGACAATTCAGCCCACCTGCCTATTTGGTAGAAAATGTCAGCAGCTCAAGGTCTATTTTTATTGATGACAATTTGTATTCTATGGCAGAGGTAGATCAACGCCTAATGGACTTTCTCGCGTTATAATCGATGATCTGGAAAAAGTAATCCACCTCTTTTAAACTGAGATCTCTTCTTTCAATGACTTCTTTCTTCCTACCTGTTCGTTTTTGTATCACCATCTGATAATTCATGTCAAAATACGCAATATATAGGTGTGTGTGTGTGTGTGTGTGTGTGTGCATTGTGTGTGTGTGTGTGTGTGTGTGTGTGTGTGTCCGTCCAGGATTAAGGTTACAGACACGAACATGAGATGTCTCGAATGCTTAGTTTATTGTATACGTACGATAAATACTATGAGACAATAGACAGCAGTATAACAAAATTAGTAGAAGTAATTTTTCGCTATACAAATGAGATTATAAGAATGGCAAAGACATGACAGCTGACTTTTCTAAATTTATCCGGTTAACAAAGTTTGTGCCGTTCCTCAAAGCCTTGTACATTTCAGAGCAATCTTTCTGGCTGAAAATAAAGTTGTTGCTCATAACTCTTGAAACTACAAATCTCACGTTTCTAACAGAAATGTTTTCAAATCTTATAGAGGGCCTTCTATTAGAAGTGATTAATATCCTAAAACTGTTTTTCTTACAGCTTTTCAAAGCCGCCACTCTTTGGATATCAGATTTCGTAATTAGACTGACCATTATATATTCTGCTAATATCCTCTTCCTCGAAACACACATTTAAAAATTTATATATATATATATATATAGCTTCAACTTAATGTTTGTAAGAGAAAATCGTCCAACGGCTCCTCCACGAAAGGTCTCACATAAGTTTAAATAATTTCTATACCCCTACGTGTTCACAGTAACCGCATCGATTATATGCAACTTTGATAGCTATACAGTTCGGTAGATCCGCACACGAGGACTGTACTCCCAACAAAGTGAGAGTGATGATGACTTTAACAAAATATAAAAATATGCATGGTGTTTAAATTAAAATTATAAAACAATAAACAACTCAAGAATCTTCACATTAATTGATCTCAGAGGTGGTTTTACCTATAGTGCATACATGAAGGCCAAGCATTCTGGGCTCAGATTCGTCTTTTCCTAGTAAAATTTCAATTTGCTTCAAAATATAGAGGGAAATGAAAGCACATAAATTTGGGCAGCTGAAGTGGATAGCACATCAATGCAAAGCTCTTGTAGTGTTTAGTGTTTGTTTTTACGATCTTTGTTGTTTTTAAAAGCAAGGGCGGCTTAACCCTTAAGGTAGATAATAATATGAGTAGGGCATCAAAGGAAAAGGGTACCACAGAAACTCTGCATGTAACTGAAGTAACTGAAGTCTATATGATGCAAAACTTTAAAAGGTCATAAGGTCTTATTGGTATAAAGTGGTGCTAGACAGACACTTCTTTAAGCATTCATGAGAGATAACCTTAAGCAAATATTCAATACTTCAGCGACAGCATAATTCAACGTGAGGGACAAGAAACACATTTGTGTTTTATGACATACATAACAGCGAATGAGAAGAAGGGGTTAGAATAATAGTTTTTTTGAAAAAAGAGGGTGGATAACTTGTTGGAATTTTACATTGGTATACCTTTAAAGGCCTTAGGTGCCCTAGTGGTCATGGTCTTGGACTCGCGGCAGGCGGGTTCCACCGAGTCGCGGGTTCGAGCCTTGGTGCCACTATAGACCCGCCATGTTAGTGGGGCTGATGCACGTTAAATCTGTCGGGCTTAAAAGTCCTCCCTTTGACGTGGTGTGGAAGTTAGGAGAGGGGTGTTAGCTCAGGTGTCTTCCTCGTCACTTGACCGAGGTTCAAAATTACGATGTCCGTCGCCAATAGCCCACGTGTTGCCTCTAGTGCGATGTTAATAAAATAAAACCAAATTAATATCTATAAAAGCAAAAAATGGAAAAACCTATTCCGGCAGTTTAATAACGAAGATAACTCCCTTTTTAATATGAGTAGAAAACTTTCTAATAAATATTACACCTCCCACTAATAGGCAATAATGGTCTGGAATTCTCTGAAAATGAAAAAGCTTATCTGCTTGCCTATAATCTTGAATCCTCTTTCCAGGAAAATCCAACTCCACATGATGATGATGCTCAAAATGGAAAAAAAAAAAAAAAAAAAAAGATTCAAAAGTTCAAAATTATCTTGAAAATCATACCAATTTTAATTTCTCTCCTCCTCATCTCTCTCTCTGAAATAGCTATCATAATTAAAAAGTTAAACAAAAAGAAATCCCCTTTAGAGGAGGGCATTCACAATCAAACCTTCAAATTCTTTCCTCCAATGTACTTACTCACCTCACTAAAATTTTTAATAAATGTCTCATGTTTACCCATTTTCCACGAAAATGGAAACATGCAACAATTATTCCTTTCCCCAAACGTGGCCAAAACCACTCCATTCCCTCCAACTATAGACCTATCAGTCTACTAAATTCTATCTCAAAAATCTTTGAAAGAATCCTGTTAACCAGAATACTCAATCATGTTTCCACTAAATAATATTCTTTCAGATTCACAATTCGGCTTCCTTACTAACCACAGCACTGACCATCAACTACTACGAATTATGAGTGTCATTACTGAAGGATTTAAATCCAGACAAGTCTCTGGGGATATCTTCCTCAACATACAAAAAGCTTTCGACCTCCTCTGATACGACGGATTGATCTTCAAACTAATCAAATTAAATTCCCCCTAACATAATAGTCATCTTAAATAATAACTACCTTAAAAATAGAATATTTCAAGTTAAACTGAATAACACTCTTTCTACAATTTGCCATATACAAGCTGTCAAGAAACAAAAATTTAAATTAAGTTTCTCGTTTTTAAATTCAGAATCGGTATGCAATTATTCGTTAAGAATATCAAAATTTGACATACCTTTTCTGTCGTTCCGTGGAGCTGGTGCTTTAAGCTTTAGCTGAAATAAATCTCTCTCCTTTGAGATAAATTATCCATGCAAATAAAACTCCTTTTGTAAATAAAAATATGCATTATTTGCAAAACTATTTCGGTTACACATAGTGCTACAAAACACAACACAGGTTACACAGTAGAGCAAAAAGCGTTCTCTCTCGTCTAGTTCTTATTAAAGTTCGTTCTGTTTTTACGCTGCTCACTCCAATCAACAGGTCCTCTGGCGGGAGTCACGTGGTTTTTGCTGGGAAAGTATACAGTTCTGAACACAAGCCGTTCAACCTAAAGGGTTTGTAAGTTCACTAATTTGTTATATTTTGTACACGTGACTTTCCTAAGAGTCCCTGCAATAGCCTCTGTTAATTCGCAGATGACGCTGCAATCCTCACCCAAGTCAAAAAATTCTTTCAACGTAATAAATAAATTACAAAATCACCTTATAAATAGAACAGTGGATGACACTCTGAAGGATTGCTGCAAACACTAATAAAACTAGAGTTCTCATATTTAGAAAAGGTCACGCGCTCCTCTCCTCCTAATAAAAAACTCAAATTTTTAATGATCAAATCTCTTGGAACTCTAAGGTCAAATACCTAGAAGTTATCTTGGATTATATAAACTCACCTTCAAACTTCATATCCAATCAATAATAGACAAATACTGAACCAAAATCCATCACTATATAACTTTAATTAGCAGAAATTCAGTACTAACTCTTGCTAACTGAGTCTTTCCCTATAAACAAGTAATCCGCCTTATCCTACTTTGTGCTTCCCCCACTTGGGGCCATGCTGTACCTACCCACATTAAAAAAATACAGGTCTTTCAAAATAAAGTCCTCCGCATGATTACTAACTCCCCTTGGTATGTCAGAAATTCTGTCATACTCAAGGAACTCAATATCCCTCCTATTAATAAACACATCAACTATCTCTCTAGAAGATTCTATTATAGATTAACAAATCATAGTCACCCACTAATAAAGGCCCAGCTAATTTTTGCTCACAATAATGGAACCCTTGTCATATCCTACCAATTTTGCAATAATATAATTTCCATCTAATCCCCTCATAACACTTTGCATTCCAACTCAGACCCCTTCAATTAAATCCTTTATCACTCCTTCAATAGCCACCCTTTTCAGTCAACCATCTCACTCCAAGACCTCCATCATCTTCTATTCAGCTGATCATCAGCTGTTTACTTGACCTGTCACCATCCCTACCTCCCCTCTCTTGAACTAGTTTGCTGACTATTGCTGTACGCCAAGCCAAACAAGAACCATTTTTACCTCTCCCTTCCTTCTCCTTCAGCTTTCATATCATCAAAAAAAAAAAGTTTAAATAATATAAAATCTATTGTAATTTTACAATAATAAAAAAATCGAAAAAATAAAAAAAAATTATACTCTCATCTTGCTGAGGATTAGACGTCTACACAACGTAGAGTCCATCCAAGGCGATGAGGTGGGTGGGTGAAAAAACGATATTAAAAAATGACATAAAAATGATATAATCTTATCTTACGAAAAGATTAAAAAAAAGTTTTAAATCTCTTAAAAAACCTAATCTTCCATGTAAATAAATCATTCACTTTCCTATCCTCTTTCCTTTCCCTTTCCTTTTAATCATGTTTTTTTAAATTCATATGTGCATTAAAGCACATTTTTAAATACGTTGTTTTAATTTTAAAAAAATTCAACGCTTCTATATAAATATCAAACTAATTAAAGAGTCCACCGGACTGGAACTCGCTACAATTTGAATGATTCTTGTGGACATTATAACAATCCATTAATGATTCGGCTAACTTTCTGAAATAGTATCAGAAGGAAATATTTCAGGACATATGAAGGAGACAATTAATTTCAACAAAACTGATCATCTTTACGAAATATAGCTTTCATCATTTGTTTCCTGACGGCTCTGGTTTCTAACTGTGCATCATCTTTTTAATCATACGTAATTTAAGAGTTGATTGAATGATATAAAAATAAATTTCTAAAGTATTAGTTAGATTATGAAAACTTTAGAATTATACTCCATTTCCTCCTAGCAGGTGATTTCAGCGTAGTGCTCGGAATTTTTTTTTCTATCAAGATTATACTTTCTTTTTAGTTTTTTGATGGATTCAGTGAACTTCAGAATCATTCTCATTGTGAAAAACTATTCGGAACGTTTTGAAACAAATTTCTTTGGTTTTTAAGACTGTCACTAGATTAAGCCTTAGATGGTAAATCAACTTGTCTTTTCATCGTAGATCTGGCAACACATTATCACTTTGGCAACGTTGAGTTGTTAATAGCAGTTTATCAGCATTGGTTCCGCCTGACTTTGCGGTATTTGATCTTGTGATTGCAGTGCATCTTATTATTTTTTTATTAAGTACTGTTTGAAAGTTTCCAGTTTTCTCTCAGAAAGATGGTACATGCTGTGACTAGCGAGGTATTTTTTAAAATAAAGTTTAATGTTATTTTAAATTCCAAATATGCAGCGGATTATTAAGATATTTCTTGTGAATATCTCTTATCGTGATCATTTAATCATTGTATACCTGTACAGAGGAATTTCCAGTTTCCTTTTAACTATTGCTTCCTTATTAATTATTTAAATGTGATGTATATGCATGTTTATTCTTATGTTTTAGTAAGTAATGAAGTTATTAGTTATATATATAGAATCCATACACACACAATTGCTGTTAGAAACTATATTTTTTAAAGAAAGTAACTTGGTTTTTTAAATTTGAATTCGTGTTGTAACCGTCGATTTTTTCCGCGGAACAGGTATTGCGTCATTCAATAATGATTGTATTGAAGATAAAATAGTACAATTGGATGAAATATATATTTATTCTTTTTAATTTTAGGGAAATCTTGCGTTTTTTTCAAAGTGAAATGTTTTGATCTAAAATTGAAACATGCAACACTTGAACTTGCTGGTGTTTCTATTTATTAAAAGTGTAAAATTTAATCTTATTTTTCCAAAATTATATGTTTCAATTCTGTCATTTCTCCTTGAAATGTTATTTTCATCAGCAGCCTTAACGAGTAGCAATTTTAACGTGATATTTTCAAAGAATCACTGTGCACTTCTCATGATTCTTCAATTACTTAAAACTTCGAAGTTGATTATAGTTAATAGAATTCGCTTTTCAAAGGGTTAATTTAGCAGGTCTTGTTATAAGTTTTTTAAGTGTTTAAATTTTTTAAAATAAATATTTCTTAACATTATTATTGTAAAATAAATTTAACATGTTGACTTATGAAGTTCATATGATCAGAAAGATTAAAATGCCATTGGTCCTCTTTTTAACTTTAAATTAAATTCCCTGAGCCTTATTGCATTAGGATTGCATTCTATTACCCTATTACTTTTGAATTTTATTACATTATTCTGTTTTAGAATAATATGCCAGAAATCTGTTGCTATTTAAAATAATTCCTCTACTGTACTTGATGGCCTTATTAATCGTATTTGATGACCTTATTACTTTTTGGAACATATTTCATGATCTTGTTGTTTATGTATTCAGTACTTGATTTTTTAAAATTATTTTCTGTGATCTGTTTTTATAATGATGTATTTTACTTTCATGTTACTTGAAGAATTTAAGAATGAGGAATATTTACACATGTTTTCACATTTTATTATTTTATAATAGTAAACTTTAATGTGGCTCTTATTTTATGAATTTTCTCTTTTAATTAAAATTTTGTCTTTTAAAATTTAAAAATTTTGTAATGCTGTTTAGCCCAAACCTTTAGCAGCAAAAAAAAAAATTGTGGGCAATATATTGCTAAATAGGACTTCCTTCAAATCTATGCTTAAACACGTTCATTATATATGATAAACCAAAAACTGATTAAGTTCAGTATCTGATGTACCTGGGAGACTGCAGTGAAATGTGGCGACTCTGAAAAAAGGTTGCCAAACTTGCATTACGTAAGCAGTGACATCATGAAGAAGTTGCAAATGAGAAGCTAATCAAAATGATGTGGATTTGATCGGAGGAACGGAATGTAAATGTTAACGATATGTAAAAAAACATAAAAATGCTTGCAAATGTATCAAATAATCTATGTGTTCATAGGAATAATTTATAAATAAAAATTATTTATAATTTATATGTACATTAAATTATTAATAAATAGGTAATTCGTATTTATGAAGTAGTTACAAGAACTATTTAGAAATATTTGCTCATAATTAAGAAGCAATTATAAACCATTCTTGTGTATAAATAAGAATTATGTATCAATAATTCTTATTTATAAGCAATTCTTATTTATTATTTATAAACAATATATTGTGTAAGAGTTATTTTTTTGGTAGTTCGTATTTATAAATAATAATTTATAAACAATTATTATTTATGAATAAAAATTGTTTATTAGCAATTATTTAATGACAGTTCTTATTTGTAAATAGAAATTAATAAATATAAATTATTTATAAATTCATATTAATAAATATTTGTTATAAACAAATAACTATAATTAAACAATAATAGTATACATTTCTTGTAATAATGCAAAAGTAACACATGACTCTACCTAATTTTACCCTTTCTTTCCAAATCGTAATAAAAAAAAAACCTGTAAATTATACTTTCCGACATTCTTAAATATTTCCCAACTATCCACCAAAGAAACAAATAGCAAGTCTTAATCTCACAAAAAATGGTTGAAAATTGTGCACAGTTTTTAAAGAAAAAAAAAAAATCAAGAATAGAGAATATAGGGCATGTAAATTTCATTTCAAGTTATATGCATCAGGGTTATCATAATCTAAATCTCCACATTTGAATCGTTATCGCTGCCAAATTTCACTGCAGTCGACAAGGGACACCCAATACTGCACTTTAACCATTGCTATAAATCACCAAATTGGAAACCCTGCCATAGAATCCAAAAAATTGTGAAATCAAAATTTTTCTGGTAACCCTACTATAAGAGCGAACACATTTTTCATCTCTGCCTTTTCACACTCGACTGGTCCCTTCATCATTACATAGCTGTGTTGAAGGTTCGAATATTATTAAAAGGAGGAAAAATCAGCATAAAAAGTGTATTCGAGAAATTATTTCTGGTTTAAAAACAGTGAGTTTTTACAGTAAGTATGGTTGGCAATCAATGTCCTTTACAAATTCAGGCTGTTCAAACGGTAAATCAGTTTCATGGTTACCTTGCTGAAAAAGTTTTGAAATCGTCACTGTTAAAGGTCAGTGATTTTATTTTCAGTTCTTTTTTTAGTAGTTGTAAGTGTTTTTTATTCAAATCATTTTTACATGTCTGTATGACTACAATGCTTAGGAAATTGCCATTCAGACATTCTGTTTCCTGTTTAAATGATTCAAATTTGAAAATTGCGTTTTCTCTTGTTTTAAGTGTTTTTATGCTTATTTCTAATTTTCTTCAAAATGTGTAAATAGCTTTATATTGAATATTTATATTTGTTAAAGTTTTCTTTTCTATGTCCCTTGTTTAAGGACAAAATATCATCTTTTTTTTTTCTTTGGGAACAGAATAGAGTTTGAAAATAGCACATTTGGTGTCATTTTGGATAGATTTTAAAAATCATTGGTAGCAGTACACTAAAATAGGACAATTGACAGGAGTATTTGTGGGAGTAGATGCATCTAAAATCATGAGGTTTTTAAAACATTTCTCGGATCCACCCACAATATTGGTTAGTTGAACTTCTCATTTTCTTTCATTTAGAATTTGTGACCTCAGTAGCCTAGTGGTCATAGCTGCAGGCTCATTGCAGCTGTTGTTTTCATTGAGTTGTGGGCTTGAGCCCTGATTCTACGAAAGACCCTTCGTGTAGAGGAATTTATGCATATATAGTCTGGTTGAGGTTCTGAGTCTTCTCATTGGAGGGGTGTGAAAGTTTGAAGAGTAAGGAACCAGCTCAGGTGTGTTATCTTTGTCACTTAACCAAGATTCACAGTGACGAGGTCTGTGTTGCCTATGGCCCATGTGTGTTTCTCAATGTGACGTTAATAAACATTCGCATTCATTTAGCACTCTGCAGAGATATAATTTGCCATTTTAAAGCTAGCTATGTTTTATTATAAATGTTAAATCCTTTTTATTTAAATTTCTGAGATTTTTTAATTAATATATACAATTTATTTTATTTTGATTATATGAATTTTTAAATATTTATTTTGAAAAGTTCCAGTTGGAATTTCAAACAGATCTTAGGTAACAATACAATCAAAACATCAAGCTAGTGTATTTATAAAAATTCTCTCATTTTTCATTCTAGTCGAGAACATTTTTAAAACTCATTTTTATGTGGTTTAATCAAAGATGCATTTATACTATGGGAATATGTAGTTGTAATAATGTGAAATAATGTTTAATTTACCAGAAAGTGACATAATAAAAACAGGTCTTGCATCTATTTTTTTGTGGAAGTGAATAAATCTAAATTGTTGAAAATTTGGATTAATGAATATCAGTGCAGTCTAAAATAGGTTAATATGAATTTTCTTGTATTCTTTCATTTAGTATTCTGTAGAGTTTAAGTAATTATTGTGATTTCAAAAATCACAAAATTGTCCATTTTTAAAATTACATCAGGGTGTGTGGGCTAAGCAGCATGTTCACCATTTAAAAATGTGATGGACTTGTTTATTATATGTAGCTAGTATAAATGCTAATTGATTAACCTCACCTTAAGCCGTTTCAAATATGTTCTCCTTATGTTTTCTTGCAACACTATTCTTATTCCATTAGTTGTATCTTTCTCATCCTTTCAGCAAAATTTGGCATGCATAAATGGGTATAATCAATCCTTTATTCATGTACAATTCCACAATTAAAAATGCTTTGCTTTCAGTTTCAAATTAACTTGTCTGCTTAACACCATATCCAGTGAGCCATGGTTAAAACTTAACACTAAAAATAAAACTATACTTTGATCTACTCATAATGTTTCTGTAAAGTTTTTAACTGGCAAAAGTTTCAAATAGATTTGTTGTGCATTCAGTGCATATACAATGATGCAAGATATATTAAACAGATCACTAAACTAGTAATACATGTGGAATAATAACATAGATCACCTTTAAACCAATAATTCTGCCAATGATAATAGTAAATATATAGGTTATTAAATAAGACTAGGGCAATTTTGGTGATTTTATAAAAGAAATTTTATCGTTTATCATAAATGTAGTATAAATATTTATAACTATAAATTTTATTTAGATTTATACATGTGAAAAAAAATATACCTTTTAGAATTCAATTTCTTCGAATATCATTATGTAAAAGATGATCACTCATCAAACCCTCTGTTCTTTCTTACAGACCTAATTTGATTTGCATCTATTCCACTCATACAATATTCCTAACTAAAATCATCTTATGATTTTTTCTTTACAGCCAAACTCGTACCATTCTTTTAATCCAAATATTTTATCTTAAAAATTGAATCTAAAATCTATAACCACTGTACATCATTCATTTTATTCCTTCATACCAAATCATTAAAAAAATAATAATAAAATTTAAAAAGCAAATCTTTATACTTTTCGAGCATATTTTACAGAATAATTTGAGGAACACTCAGAGTTGCGAAGTTATCACAGACAACAATGTAACATTTTTTAAAAAATGCTTTGATCTTTTGATAAATAACAATCAAGAACGGTGAACATGTTACTTATGTAGATGTATCTTGCCAGAGAAAATTTATCAGGATTACCAAAAAATAAGTTTGTCAGAATATCATTATAGAACAAAAAAATCACCAAATTTGATGTGCACCATATTTTTCACTTAAATCTTGTTAAATGAAACATGTAATACATTTACCATGTTATTAATATATACTAACAAATATATATTTAAATATTTTCGAAATCATTTTGGTAAGTATAGATACTTGTATACAAATTTTGCATTTTTGTTTCAATTCCAATTATATGATCCAAAAAGTAAGTTTTAAATGTATTATTATTATTATTTTTTACAGGTAAAACTTATTTTATACAATTTTGGCTTGCAAAAATAGAAAATTAATCCTGAAAATATTTCATAATTTTAGAGATATAAAATCAATAGTTGGTTGTTGTAGTTAATTATATTTTATTCCATCACTGCATGTCCAAATAATTATGTTCATAATTAAATGTCATTCAAAATTTTGCATTGATCAGAAAGTTTTCAACATTTTAAAAGAAAGTTTTATTTTTATGAACATATTCATTTTAAAAAAAATTTTATTCACTATATTAAAATCACATTTTTCTTTCTGTAAAATTTGACAGCAAAGGGTAATTAAACTAAAACAATAACGGTCGTTATTTTCAATAATCATCTTGGAAATGATATAATTAAATTTTGAAGTTTCTTCGGACTGGAAGCAGAAAACAAAGTTTCGATTTTGAACTTCATCACATATATAATTTTTGTATTATTATGATGAATTGTTTTAGTAATCAGCAGAAAGTTTTAATATGCTTGTAATTGTTGATTCAATTACATCAAACTTTCTTTCAAATTAGTTGCCTGTTTTAAAAATCATATTTAAGAAATTGTGTAAAGCCATCTTAATATTAATAACATGCAGCAACAAGAATTTGTGAAAGTTTTTCAAGTTAAGTGTTATTTAATAAATAGTCACTAATATCTTCAGTACCCTTATTCTAAATTTCTTGGCAATTGTTTGACTTAATATGAGAGAAATATTTTATAGAATTTAAATTTTTTCATTAATTAATAATTTAAAGGACCAAATTTTTTTTTGGCAACACTTGGAACTTTAAAAATCATGGCTATAGTAGCCTAATGGTCATGGTCTCAGACTCGTGACTAGTGTTGTTTTTGTTAAGTCATGGGTTCGAGTCTTCATACTGCTAAAGACTTGCCATGTAGTGGGACTAATGCATCTTAAATCTGGGTGAGATCCCAAGTCTTCCCATTGGTATGATGTGGAAGTTTGAAGAGGGATGTACTTGCTCTGGTGTCATCCTCGTCATTTGGCCAAGGTCTTAAAATTATGCAATCCATTGCCAACAGTGCTTGAGTTACTTCTCAGTGTGGCATTAATAGGCAATCACACCTTCTAGAATCTGAGATTGTTATGTTGTTTTACTTTTACCACTAAATAAATATTTTTTATATTTAAAAAACAACTATTATTGCTATGGGAATAATAAACGAAAAAAAATTGTGCCTCCTATGTATATAGGAATAGTACTAAAATATTTTACTTTGGAAAAATTGTGTGTGGAGACAATATACAGTTGAACTAAATAAAACGTAAATTTTAGCATCAGACTTTTAGAAAATCACTTTAAAAGCTTAATTTTATTACATTTATATTTTAATAATTATTCCATCAATAATATTTGAGAAGAAGTTTGAAAAAAAAAATTGATGCTTAGGAAAAATTCATCTTGTAATAGCTTACAAAATTCATGATTGTATGAAAAACTAAAAAAAATATTTTTTAAATTTTTTTCATTTCACTTATTAGTTTGTTGTAAGAGAATAGTATAAAGTTGAGTTTTTCTTTAGAAAAATGTGAGTACATTTTATGAAATAGGTTAATTTTTACGTGAATAAAGAAGTTTCAAATATTTTTTAAACACTGTAGATGTGTAAGTAGCGAACTAAGTCGTAAAAGGTGATTATATTAATAGTCCTTTGTATAGAACATATTATAATCAGAAGTTTTTAAACTTGTAATACTATTACTTATCCTATAACATGAAATATTGCCAACTTCTGGATTGTACATGTAAGAAATACACTGTATAACGATAAGTATTATTTGTAAAATTTTTCAAATTTGTTGCATTTAATTATGTCTTCAAATAAATTAAAATAAATTCTTTATTGTCTAATATTAGCAAATGTTAAATTGTTTCGGTCCAAAGAGATGTTTTTAACTCTTAGTGATAGTCCCATCATGGACTCTTTGTTCATCAATGTTAGATTAATTGAGATGTAAAAGCAAAGTAATGGAAGATTGATGGTGAAGAGAAAAAAACATATTTATTATTATCTCTTGTAAAGAATCTTTCTAGTAAAACAAAGGAATCATTTGACATTTTCAAACCATGTAATAAATAATTACCATAAATGAAAACTATTCCTCCAAATGATGTTGAAATATTTTTTGTTAATGTTTAAATAACATCAAATTGAAAGTTTGATTTCAAATGTCGTTATTGTAGATTTATACCATTCAAAACTAATTCCCAGGTCACCTTAGCAATCCTTCTCTATTTTCGACCTTCCTTCTTCCCAACCAATTTTTGTCTTTTCTTCAATTTCTTCACATCTAGTCCACAGTTAAATCTTGTTTGGTGCAGCATAACCATTTCTGGCTCTTGCGCCAATAAATTTTACATTCATTCACTCACTCACTCAAGCTTCAATGATTGAATCTAAGATCAGACTATAATCATGTTTTTTAAAATGATACATTTAATGCTAGAAACAAAGAAGTTTAAATTATCCTAATACTAAAAATATTTCTTGTGAAAGATATCGGTTATTTTTATTGAAATTTATATAATACCAATTTCTATTAAAGTCTAAATTATTTTATCCGTTTATCTTATTAAATAGTTTTTGTATAATGTTGATGTAGAGCAATTGAAACTGCAATTTCTCCCCCCCCACCCATTTTTATAATCTTATTCATATTTAAATATTTGCATTATTTATAAAAAAAACTATTTTTTAAGTATAAGGAAAGTTTTTCACTCATTATGTGGTCAAACTATTGACAAATAATTGAATGTCTTGTCTGATGTATTGGTTATAAATTTAAAAAAAAAAAAGGCTTTTGATTTTAAAGTAACTATATTGAATCAGATATACAAAGCTATAGTTATTACTAATGTAATTAGTGATTTAAAAAACTGGTTATTATTTAAAAATGCAATGCTTTCATGAAATTGTACTTGAATTATCTTATAAATTTAATTTTTAGATTATTTTTTATATTAATTTTACTTAGATTATTTGATCTTATTTCAGGATGATTTTAAGGCCCAGTTAGAAGCAGCCGGTGACAAATTAGTTGTTGTTGATTTCCATGCTACTTGGTGTGGTCCATGCAAGATGATTGCACCTTTCTTTCAGGTATTTGAAGTATAATTTCTAAAATATCTTTTTATTATAGGATTAAACTCCTCTTAAAGAAGCCCCCTTTTTTTTTCTCATTACAGGAACTTGCTGAAGAACATCCTGATGTTGTCTTTCTGAAAGTTGATGTTGATGATGTTGAGGTTTGTTTTTTAATTTATTGTTTAAGTGATATTCCTTTTCTTTAAAATTGATTACTGAAATATTACTGACTATAGTTCTGAGCTTCTGTTCTTTTGCTCTAAACTCATTTTCAGTCTGTTTTGCATCACATGCAGTATAAATTTTTTTTCTTAAATATGATTAGAGTTAGAGAAAAAAATACTTAATTTAATTGCTCATAATATGTGGATGTTGGTAAAAGGAAATGCAATTCAACGGTCCATTTTAAGAGAAATTAATGCATTTTTTACTTAATGTTAAAGAATGGGATTCAAATTTGGAATACTTATTCACATAATAAAATACTCCTACACTAATATTATTTTCTAACTTGACTATCCTACAGACATCACAATTATTTCTTGTAATTTTTGTTGGAATCATATTTTTTTTCTTTCACTTTATAAGTTAAAAGGAAAGATAGCATATTTATGAATTATTCTTGCATTTTAAAAATATTCTAAACGGTTGTATGAATTACAATATCATGAATAGTGGTACATTTTACTGTCTTGAATTGTGTTCAGTATTTGGATCAAGTACCCAAACATTAGATGAAGACGACCTTAAATGAAAGTTATATCAAATTAATTGTTGGCAGAATTTTTTTTTTTTTCTTTTTGTTGCTCTATGTTTGGAATTTTTGTTGGTGTTTAACCTTCCTGTTTTGGAAAATTAAGATAAAATCTAATTTTTGATCTGAAAAAGCAAGTCCTAAAAAAAGAAGAAAGAAAAGTTGAACACTTTATTTTGTGTAAAAAGCATGCTGTTTTTTTTATTTGTGTATAAAAAAAATTCATGTATGAAATATTTGTGGATCATACAGATTTTGATGCCTATCAATGGTTGGTTGCAGCTGTGTTTTCTTGAGGCTATTTTACATTGTATATATATCAAAAGAATAAGTTTATAAATTCTTTTTCATATTTTTATGTTCCAAAGTGGAATTGCCACATATTGGGTGTAATTATTCATATAGATTCTGAAATTTAACTGGGAAACTTGTTTAATCGATTGGTTATTCATTTTAATTTTGAATGTCTTAGTTGAGGCTTTGATCAGAGAATAAATAAAAACATATCAACTATCAAAGTGCAGGATTCAAAAGTTGAAAAATAGGGTATGTTATATTATTGAAAAGAGAGAGAGAGATCGAAGATTTAAAATGTTAAATAGGTAATGAGGCCCAAGAAAGTTAAAGTAAGCTAAAAATCTTTTCCAATTATAAAAATATTACATTATTTCAAGATAAGTACTGGGTTCTTATCTGAAGTGCAAATAGTTAAGAATAGTCGGTTTACTGTTGAAATTATTGGTTTATCTATTAAACACTTGAATGATATGATAAATGGCCTTGGAGGTTCATTTTATATAATACAGGATTGATGTTATACTATAGATTTGGAGAATCCATTTTGAAAATTATATACATGAAATTTATACTTATTTCTGAAGATGACAAATATAATGAAATATGTGGGATTTTTTTTTTTCTTATAGTGATTAAAAAGTAACTTTTAATGGTAAATAAATGGTTAATTGTATTTAGCTAACAGCTTTTCATGCTAGTTGCTTATGATAATTTTGGAACAAAAATTATAGATTAAGTGCAAAGACAATTTTAAAAAATTCTTTAGTTTGTCTTCCTGTTATGTATATCTATATATTCTTGTGCCTTTATTTTAAATCTCCAGATAAGCAATTAAAAATTGCAAATGTAATTTAATTGAGAATATTTAATGGTTAAACATGTAATTAACTAATTTTTTTAAAAATCTTGTATCATTTTACTTTGTTAATAACTTTTTTTTTTTACCATCCAAACATGAAATATATATATATATATTTTATATATTTTCACAGGATGTTGCAGGCCAGTACAATGTATCAAGCATTCCAAAATTTGTATTCATCAAGAATAAAAATCAGGTAACTTTCAATTTTATTGTTTTTTTTTTTTTGTTTTAAATGTTAAGTATATAAAACGGCATTTAATATTAGTGTGTATTTGGTTTTTAATAATGGCTGCTGATAATTTTTTATATATATTCATTTTTAATGAATGTTATTTATGTATTTGTTAATAGCCTTAAATGTATATTAAAATAATTTAAATCTTTATCTTCAAAACATTGTCAATTGGATTGTGTTAATATGACATATATTGCTTATCTCTGAATCTCATCATTTTCATATGAAACAAAAGTATCCGCTGTTTCTTAAGAAGTTATGGAAAGATGAATCAATTATTACTCCTTAAAAAAAAAAAAAAAAAAAGGAAAATCTTTACAAATGGCTTTAATTTAATTGTTTTAGTTTTTTTTTATTTATTATTTATTTTTTTTTATTCATTTTAATGCATTTGGTTTTTATGTTTCTGAGTTTTGATACTATCTAGAACAGTAAATTATTAATTTAAGGCACTTTTAAGTTATATTGGTCATACCTTAATTTTCAATAATTTCCGTTATTAAATCATAGCTTTCATTGTTCAAGTTCTGAACTATTCATCTTTTAGATTCTCGTGGTTGCATTCTGTTTTAATTTATTTTGGAGCAAATTGATTATATTGGGTTTTTATAAAATTAATATTTTGCAAATACATTCTTTTGAAATTGAATAGTATTTATTTAGAATCACATATTTGTTTAAGTGTGTGTGAGAGAATTTTTCTACAGGTCCAACCTATAAAACCATTTTAATTCTGTAAAGTAATTCAACTTAAGTCATTAAAAAGTAAAATTTTTAATTTTTCTTGATTAAGTTTTAAATTCGAAAATATGTATTTTACCTTTTGTACATCAAATCATTCTATAAAAGCCTTAATTCTTTTCCAAGAATAAAATATGGCTGAAGAGGGGGGGAAGGGATTTTACCTGTTGTAAAAGATTTTAAACTGGCTCTCATTATGTTAAGAGTAAAATGGCTTGTGCATGTAAATTATTTAATTTTCATATTAAATATTTTATATTGTACTTTCAAATTATCTTACATAAGAATTCTGGTAAATGTATTTCAATTCTACATAAAAGAAATACAAAGTATATCATTTTTATGATGCCATGAAAAAATTTCAAAAAGCTTAAAAATGCTCGTATAAATGTAAAGAATTTGTAGTTGTCTTTCCTCATTTTAGCACCACAATTTCTTCATAAATATTATCTCATTTCATCATTGGTTGCATTGTAACTGTAATGAATATTATTGACTTCAGTTGCTTTAACTCATTCATAAATCAGGTTTTGTAAGAGCTGTTCCATCTTAAAAACTTATTTTATAATATTTTTTATAAAAAATGCACATTATGTATTAGTGTAAGCTGATAGACCCATAATTTTTGATTTTCTGAATTTTGCTGATTTAATTCTGCAAATATTTTTATGAAATTAATTTAATCTAAACTGATTATGCTTTTGAAAACTTTTCTAATTCAAATAGATTACCACCATCAAAAAGATGAAGGAAAGGAGAGAAAAAAATTTCCTTGCATTTCTTGAAAATTTTTATTACCAGCTTGAAGTTTCATTTTATTTATTTAAAAAATAATGTTTTATCGAGGAAGTTACAATTTTGAGGCTATTTAAAAACTTTAAGTAATATATTTCATATTTATCCATTTTCTACATTGTAATGTATATATAATGGATGAATAAACAGGACATTAGTTGTCATGGCAAGAATAAGACTATTAGACATATGTATCAAGTCGATTCCTTTTGATGAAAGAGGCCATTTTACATGCATTTTGAGAAGAGGCCAGAATGAAAGATAACATTTTACCTTGTTTCAAATTTATATGCAGAGATTTTTTTTGGATCATCTGATAGTCATGTGATATTGGATGACGGGATCTTGAGGGACTTCTGATGGTGCCAATAAGCTTAGTAGGGATTATCCCAACCAGTCTGTGACCCTGGGAAAATTGGTTTGGCACATTTTATAAGCACTTGATTGCATTAATTAAAGGATAAATTTTAATTATCAGAAAATAAAAATGAACTCTACTATGAGTTAGTGTGGGAAAAAAAATTAGTAAATTAAATTATGTTAATGAAATCATTACATATATATATTTATAAAGGTGCATGTCCGTGAAAGAGAAATGTCGAGTTTGTTAAGGGATGTAATCTGAACCCACTCCCTTAAATATGTTTCAGATGAAAATGAAGTATTAGCTCAAACGTATCTTTTTATTTTTAAAGTATTTAATATTTAGAAAACTTTATGTGTTATGTATGTGTTAAGAAATCCATGCCACCTAATATTTCTATAAACATGTGATAAAAATTTTGCTATAAGGTTTAGAAAATATAACTTTAGAAAGTAGGCCTTGAAATATATATGAGGAACTAAAAAATATTGATTGAAATCTAAATTTTTAAAGTACATTTACAAAGATGAAAATGTAAATGAGTAAGATATAATATATAATCCATATATTTTATTCAGACTAATGTAGTTAGTTCAGACTTTGCATTTGTTATAAATACTGAGTCTCTGAAAACAAAACTTCATTTTGTAGGATTTGATAGACATTCAGTTAACGTTATTAACTTATACATTTTATAACAGTATTCTGAATTCAAATTTTATGCCTGTTGTTTAATTTGTAATAAATAAGAGCAGAATTAGTATTTTTTAAAGAATGCAATGTTGATAATCTACAGTGTTAAGTTGCTCTTCCTCGCACATTAGCCTAAGTGTTACATAAAATACACACCAAACTACCGAGAGGTCTTACCTATCCTGAAATGTTTTTTTTTTTTTTTTAACCATTGTGATGGTTATTTTGTGATGACATTGATAAATTATGATGTACAAGTATAAATTTCAACACAAAATTTTATTTGAGTGAATGTATAATTATTGGAAAATAATGCAAATTCAGAGTTCAATTAAATAATTGAGTATTGCAAGAATATCCTTAGATGTGAACTAAAAAAATAAAATTTCCATCTATTGTATATACTTTCATTTTTAACCTAAATTGTAAGTCTGGTATTTTGAAGCTTGCAATGAATTTGAATTTTTACAGCATATTACTTTTTTCCTAAACTTCAATTTTGTTAAGTGTAACTTTGTCCAAAAAAGGCATTGTTATCTAATACGAGTTTAATAACTTTTTTTTACTATGAAATGCTTGAGATTTTATGTTGAAGGTGCATTGTTTAAATTTCTCAAACTATAGTTCATTGTTTCTGAGTCTTTAGCCAGGTATTGGATAATGACAATTTGTTAAAAAGGTCATAAAATATAAAAAATTACATTTAAGTTCATTTTATTTCGTGGTTTAAAAATGGAATTTACTTTATCACATTGACTGAGATTGATCTATAGATTGTAAAAATAGATGAATAGTAAATTTGATATAAATGTGATTGCTAGAATTTGATCTAAATTTAGAAATAGAATTTGCATGAAAAAAATACTTTACTCACAATCCTCTTTTAAGAAAATTTATTTCATGGGGGGCTTATCTAAATTTTTTGAAATTCTTGTTGAAAATGTCCTGAAAATTTATTTTAATGCTGTTTTGACAATTATTTTAAATTTTGAGATGTATGTCAAGTGATCTTTAGAGAAATATGTATGCAAATGAATGAACACATTTCTTCTGATTGGTTGTAATACATTAATGGACAAATATAGGGAGGGATTCTTGAGTAGAATACAAATAAGATCAATGTTGTAACAATTTTTGATGGGATAGAGTATCAACATCAAACAAGTGAGCAAAGAAAAAACAGCCTATCAAAAGATATGCAGGTATATATTAATAATAGAGAGTAAGTTTTTTATGTGTAAAATTTCATTGTTTTGTTTCATATGCTGGATTAGAATTGTCCAGAAATTTAATTAAGGGCCAATCCCAAACCTCGATTTTTTTTATAAGGAAAAATGAAGTTATTAATGGGGACCCTTAAAATACCTTTTTAAACAATTTTATGGTACTATTTCTCTTCAAAACGAGTGACCGTAGTAGCCTAGTGATCATGGTCATAGACTGTTTCATCAGAGCTGTGATGCCACTGAAGACCTGCCATGTAGGGGTGCAATGTGGGTTAATTGAGAGCCCAAGTCCTCCCTTTTGGTATGGTGGAGAAATTTGGAGGTGCCACCTTGGGTGTTGTCCTTGTCACTTGACAAAGATTCCAAATTTCGTTTAGATCAAAAGTAGTCCTTGTGTTGCTTCTCATTGCAGTGTTAATAAACAATCACAATTACTTCAAACGAAGAATTTGTTTTGAAGAGACATTCTAAATATATGTATGGGATTTTTCAAAGAGAATTTGAAAATTTTGTCCTGTAATATGGCATGTAAATTTTAAGTAACATTTTTGCCTTATTCTCTTTTCTTAAACTTAAAAGCTTTTTTTATATTTAATGTTATTGAAATTGAGCTTTGTTAGTGTGTCTTGGAAAATATTGTATGTATTATTTAATAAAATATGTATCCTTAAAAGTTGGGATGATTTTAAATGAATAAAGTACAAAAAATAATGTCTTGTATTATTTTAAAACATTAAATATAAGTAAAAATGTATTTTTGTGATAAAATTGAGCACGTTGTTAGATTTGCAAGTTTTGCATTATATAACAAAGCATCTCAAAAGGGATCGAGGCAAATTAAAAATAAAAGCTATTAACATTTTTTAAAATTACTTGGTGTTTGGAAGTTAAAAATGCAAAGTATCAATTCAGAATAAAATCTTGATTTAATGTTCTCTTTCATACCCATTGTTAAATTTCCGAACAATATGTTAAAACATATACCTACCAATATATTTTCTGAAATAATTTTTCTCTGGGATTAGTGATTTAACATAGATTTCCCTGTTTTAGATAAAAAGCAATAGAGTTTTTTGGATATTTATATTTTAACCATTTATGGTGGATAAGATATGCCACACACATTCCAATGTTTTTGTCAGTGTCGCCAATAATGTGTTACATATGTTAGCAGGGAATTGTCACAGATATAAAAATTATGTGCTGGACATCCCGAGATTGTTTGCCATAGCATGGTCTTTGATTGCACTTCATTGTGCAGTTATTGATATTAAACCCATGTTCTAAGATAGATAGTGTCAGTGAAGTCAGCAATATTATTCCTTGACATCAGCCATATTAGTCTTGGGTTGCAAATTAATTAGTTTAGAAGGTATAAATATTTTTCCAATTTCTATGAGACATAGAACACTTAATGCCTTGCAGCAATTTGCAGTCTACTGTTTTAGCATGTGCATCTGTGAATTGCTTGCCACCACAACCGATTAATTAAAAAGAACAGAAATGTTACAGAATCTAGTGCTAGTGTTTAATGCTTATTAAAAATAATGTAATAAATAGCTGGATACCATCAAACATAAACCTTTTCATTCTGGTGAACTAAGTAAAATAAATGCCATATACAATATTAGATTTGAAATGCAAAGAATTGTCAAAGCTTAAGTTGATAGAGCTCTTATTTATATTTAGTCAAGGTTTTCTAAAGAAAGCTGTTACAAAACGCTCAACAGTGTCTTCAAAAATATGTGGATTTTTATTTGTAAGTTTCATTTCTTAATTTATCCTTTCTTTAACTGAATAGGGTGTTTGACGATAAATTTGAATTGTTTCCCTGTCACTCCTCTGTAACATAAAAAGTATTTGTTACTTATAATGTGTTCGATCTGTTTTAAAAATATTGCGAAATAATTTCAAAAAAATTATTTAATACCCCTTCCTAAATATGTGTGCTTTTCTATTTAAAAGGTGAATGAAATGCTTGGTGCTGATAAGGAAAATCTGAAGAATTTAGTTGTAGAGAACAAGTAACTTGTACTTGTTGCTCCCAAAGATTTGTACTCTATAGCAACATAAATTCACCAGAGCTGAAATCAAGGCTTGCTTAAATATTATCATATTGCCAGTTTGTATCAAATAGTCAACTGCCATGTATCTTTAAGATGCTCATTTTGTCACTGAAGTACAGATTGCCTATGTCATTGTATTTAAGATTTTTCTAATTTACATTCCGTGCCTTGCTCTTATTATATAAGCTGCATTTGTGCATTTAAATACTAAAGTGTGTGATCGTTAACATTGAAAATATAGTTTATGAGTAGATCAGTAAAATAATGAGGGATACATTATTCGCTGTGCCATATATTTTTGGTAATATTAATGTTTAATGAAGGAGAAATGATCAATACTTTGTAAACAATCCATTTATGTACTTAGAGTAAGGTGTATAACAGTATTGTAAAAAAAACATTTATTGTATATTTCCTGTTTTATTTTAGCATGGAAATATATTGTACATTCTCAACCACTTACATTTCCCCTTTTTTTAAAAAAAAAAAAAAATTACATGCAAACAATGCAATGTGCATTTGAAAAAAATTAAATTTTTAATATATATTTACTTCCAGGTTGAATTAACATTTTGTCCCTCAGAATAAACTAATGATATCTAAATTTTTAAATGATATCATTAGTTTATTAATTAACATTCTAAGTTTAAAATGAATGATACCTACATTATACTATTGTTCAATGTTTACTTCCTTAACCGTATTGAAATATTTTGTTATGATTAGTCGAAGTAGGATGTTAACTGCAATATATATAGAGAGCGATATTAGAGACAACTGATAATGTGAAGATAATCCAGATTATTCCATGTTATCTACTTTCAATTATTCTGTTCAACAAAGTTAAACCATTTGCTTTTTGTCTTTATTCATTGTTTGGTCATGAAAACATATATTGTAAATTATTCCTATTTGATTTCATTTCTTGCCATGTGTACATTTTTAGCGTTGATGAATTATACTTATAATGGATTTTATGAAAAGATTGTTTATATATTGATCATGTAATTATTTGTTGAACATAAATTTCTTGTTGACTGTTGATGAAAATGTTTACTTTCATGTAATTGTACATAATTCTAATGAATTTTCAAAAGAGAAAAAAAATGACAATTTCAAATAGTTTTTGTTTCAAAATTTAAATAATATTTTATAAAATCAATTTTTATTTATATTCAACTGTTTTTAAAACTTTTTGCATTACTTATTTTTTTATGTATTTATTAACTGCATTTTATGAAATGCTCCAAATTATACTCTTATTTATGTTATTTATTGTATCAAAGAAAGTTGTTACATAAACTTCTTTTTGTGTTTACTAAGATTTGTGATTTTTCTTCCAAACTCTGTTTTGATGGGATATCTTTCTTAGTTATTTAAGGTTCACAATACATGTGATTTTTTTTATTTAAATTAAAGCTGCAGTATTTGATATATAATTTAGTATAAGTTTTATTCTGATTTACCTTGTGTATTTCCAGTTACACCTTGAATTTGAAGACAATATGACGCTCAAGCTTTTTTTTTTTAAAATGAAATCTTATGTCATTGTCATTTTAGAAAAGAGTTTTTCTAAGTTTAGGCCATAGCACTAAATTTGTTAGTTGCAGGAAATTTTTAAGTTTACAAATATATACTCAGGTGGAGGAGATAATGCTGCTTATTGCTTTTTCCGTCCATTTTACACCGTCCGTGCATGTTAAATTCTTTTTCTGTTTGATGCTTTAAAAAAATCAATATGTAGGTTAATAACACTCAAACAAAACTATTTTGATTAGCCTTTGCAATATTGTTGCTAATGTAGCTCATTTTGTTATAAAGAATGTACTACCAAAATATTTTAATCTAATTCTTAGTAGCAGATTTTTTTTTTCCAAAATTTTAAATAACACTAATTTGAGCTACTTTTCAGTGTTTTTCTCTTGTTTGAACTCCATATTGCCTTTAATGAGCTAATATAGCTTGTGTGTCATATTACTCAGCAATTTCATTGTTAAATTTTTCATCTTTGAGGAAATATATATTTCAAGGTAATTTCAGGTGATAATTGTTTTTAAAATAACTTGGAACGTCGCATCGTAGCTACTCATTGTGCCACTGATAGAAGTGTGACATTGTGTCTTGAAAGAAAAACTTAAAAGTCAGATTTGAATATTATATTGTTTTATCATTTTTTTGATAATAAGTGACAATCTGCTTGTAAGGATCATGCACTTTATCACAAAATTGCTTTTTTTAATATCAGTTTTGAATAATTTTCTAGTTTGTATTATTTTAAATTTGACAGTTACATCCCTTTCAAGAGTTATATTAAATTCTGATATTCATTCAAGCTCCTATTTTTTTTTTTCCCTATGCTAATGAAATATTTTGTGACACCTTTGTTTTATCTTTATAATATACTGGGAATATTTTTATACCATTTTGTATTGCAATTTGAATGCATTTATATGAAAAAATCATAAGTTTAGTTGACATTGATTGCAAAGTATTTATTGTTATATTTATATAAATTTATGTTTTAATTTTTCCAATTGGAATCTGAACTAGTGTATATCAAAGTAATCTGTTATAATGCATTAGTTAAAAATAATTTAATCTGAAATTAATCATTTTTTATTTTTATCTAATTCTCATTTGTCAAATAGAAATGTTTTCTAGTTTATCAAACAGAAGTTTCTGCAGTTACAAAACAATATTTAATTTATAATTATTCTGTTGATGATATATGTAATTCTTTATAATTTTTTTACTTAATTGAAAGCAAGCAAAATAAAAAAAAATTGAAATTCTGTATTATTTCTTTATTACACTTTGTAAAATGGTTTATTAAAATTTGAGATGATCTAGTCTGTTAAATAAAATTACCAGAAGTTTTAGTTCTTTAAGTTGACATTTTGTTGTTAAAAGTGTTATCAGTGAATGAAAAAATTCTGAATAACACCCATAGATGGCGCTGAGTATTCCAAGGTATTTGGCACGTTGTGTTGGCTGGAATATCCAACTTAGCGATAAATGAGCCTGTCTCGATGTACAAAGGTCAATTGGGGTAATGGGGGAACATCATGGAGTTTCACAGCTGTAAAGTTGAAAGAGCCAAAGATTTTGTTATGGTAATACTGTTTTATGTTAGATAGCTGTTCTGTTAAATTCAACTACAATGGATATTCTTTGAATTAATTATAAAATCTGAGCTAATATGTGTAAACTGTGTTGCCTTCAAACTATAGCGCTTCTTATGTTAAAAAGTTATTCGAGGACTTTGTTAGGAAATTGAAAATATCCGATTTTAATTTTCAATAATAAAAAAAAAGTGAATGTTACCGATTATAAAGTTCGAAGTTCTACACTGATTAATATATTACATAGATTAATTATCGATTAATTTAATTAAAATTTTACTTAAAATTTGTTTTCGTACACCAGTTACATAAAAATAAGTTATATGAAACTTCCCCTCCCTGTTACTGTATGAATCATTTATAGTCAATGCAATATTTGTTACAGTAAACATTTGGTAAAAATTGATTGGCAAGAAGAAGGGTCAAAAATAGAGAAGGATTGCTGGGGTATCCAGGGGGTGCTTCATCAGTCTTCATCAAAGACGTTAAAATCCAAGAGAAATAAAAAGAGCACAAGGATGTCTTGTATTTGCCTAATAAAGGCAAGTTTCACAGGTGATGAAGAAAAACAAAATATAACAAGTGTTGCAGTAGACAAAACAAAAACATGCAGGGATCATAGGTTTATTTTATTTTTCTGTGATTATCAGTTTATAACATCAATGATTGGGCTTCGAAATGGTTATATTTTTAACAAATGTGGAAAGCGCATTTCCACAGGATTTAGTTCAGTTCTCTTTATGGAAAATGTATAATAATTTTGAAGAGATTATAAGATGAGATTGAAATGCAAAAATATTAATTGATCTATATAATCTTGATAATATATTTATTTACTAAAAATTTAAAAATATATAATGTATACATTTATGACAGAAATAACTTATTACAAATATAATGTATATTTACGATGATTTCTTATTTACAAGTTCAAGTGATGTTGACCTCGAAAGATTGAAATTTATTTCCAGATTTTTGGCATCATTATTCATTTATTTGTTTTTCATTCTTCTTTGTATGCCAATATTCTCAAAGAAAAAAAACCCACAGTTGATTGAAGCAATATTTTTGTATTTTGTTTCTTTCATACGAATACTATGAATATTATTGAGCGGTTAGATATTTTATCTTATGATTCTACAACACATTACAATAGAAATTGAAATATGAAAACAATGTATTGTACGCAATGTAAATTATGTGGAATCCAGCTTAAGTAAGAGTATTATATTAATATTTTTTTCAATGGCTCTAGACTTAAATTTTGTGAGATGCTTTATTTAATTTGAAAAATAATAGTAAATAAATAAAAGAAATTAAGTTAAATAAAAAAAAAACTTTTGTTGGAATAAACAAATTAATTCAGTGCATCTTAGTGACTAAGATAAAATTACACATTTTATGCTTCACGAAATAATATAATTTGCATTTTATTGTAATTTTTAAAGGTTAAAGAAAATTTAAGTAACTTTTAATTGATTTCGGAAAAGTTCAATATTATTTTAATTCAGATGCTCTCTTCTCTGCTTTCACTTCACTAAATCAAAACTTGTATTTTAAACATTTTTTCAGTAACATAAATTTACCATTGCACAAAATTTTTTCCCAGATCGGTGAGTTTATTAGTGGTTAGTTCGTAAGCTTCGCGTACACTTCTGTGAATCATAAAGCTTTCTCCATTATTTACCATTAGTCACAATTTACAAGTTGCTAAAATTTCATTTCAAAAAGTAACTGTAATTGTTCGCCAAAAAAAAGCATTCCTCGAAAAGGATACGTTCTACAGAAAAAAATTTGCTGGCGCCATCTGTTGCAGATAGTCCGAAGTACATCAAAATTAATAAAAATTCATTTGAAACCTTAAAAAAATTGATTAATAACGACATAAAACTATATTCTGGCTACGCTATTCGATAGAGAGAAGTGTATATTTCTAACTGATTCAATTCTAATTGAATCAAGGTCGTGGACTTGCGACCGGCGGTTTTCGTTCAGTCGCGGGTTCGATCCTTGGCCTCCAAAACCCTGCCGTGTAGCCGGGGCTGATGCACGTTAAATCTGTTCGGGACCCAAAGTCCTCCCGTTGGCGTGGTGTGGATGTTAGGAGAGGGGGGGATGCCAGCTCAGGTATCGTCCTCGTCACTAGACCGAGGTTCAAAATTACGAGGTCTGTCGCCAATAGCCCTCTTGTTGCTTCTAGTGCGACGTTAATAAAAACTAAACTAAAAAAAAAACTATCTAATTGATTCAGTAAATTTTTTCTTATAGAGTATGTGCTTGAACATTTCGTCTCCTATACTTTAACATGGAAAATTAAATATCCATTTTACATAAAGTCAAAAAATTACATGTTTTTTTTTAAAAAAATCAAAAATCTAAGAACGTTAATTAGTAAATAATTATATTTGTTATTTCCATATTAATTTATATTAGTATTGAAGCATTTCTTCTACCTGAAAATGTGTTCGAACTTTGAGCCCTATTCTTTAACATTAGCCGAGAACAGCCTTAAATGCTTCAGAAATGAATGAAGGAGACTGTTTTAATCACTTTTTTTTTCTGCATGTATTTACAATATAGACATTCGTATTTTACGAAGCTTACAATCTTTAAGGTTTGTTAGGTAGATCAATATGTCGGATATAGTTAGAAAAGCATTTTTATAAGCATCCAAACTAACTGTTCCAAGTTGAATATTTGTTGTGTTACTAACCCATTGCATTGAATAATGAGAGCTGTTGTACATTAAATGAAACTTTGCCTATAAATTCTAATTTACCAAGACATCTTTGACAAGGAACATGCTCTGTGTATAAATGAAGATCCTTATACTTATGTATCTGTGTTTATCTTGAAACTAGGATGTTTTCATGACTTACAATAAACGATTTTGTGATTTGAGGCACACATTTATAAGAGAAGGTAAAGTAAAATTTTATAAGATTTTACTGAAATGAATGGATTTTTTTTCTTATCTTTGAGATATATTATGGATCTTTTTTTTTTTATACATCCGTTGATCAATTAGTGAAGCACCTTTAATCTATAGAAATGAAGTTTGATTGAAACAACCAACCAAAAATAATCATATTTCCTAAATAATAAATTATTCAGAAAAAGTAATATTGATAGTAATTATTTTTTTAAAATTTTAACTTAATATTTTATAAAAATTTTGTCCTACTTCCCACAGAAAAATCATTTACATATTTAACTTGTCTCTCACTGATAGATCGAAACAATCTTGTTGATAAATGGAATTTAAACAAATCGTACATAGTAAAATTTTAATAATTTTTAGTAGAGTTTAATATATTTATAATATTAAAATAAAAAGAAAAACCAATTAATTCACGAAGATATATTTAAACAAGTTGTATAACAAATAGAAAAAATTCTTGATATTTAAAATTCTTTTAAAGAAATGTATTATATACATCAAATCGATCTTGTACTTTTGAAATATCCGTACCTTCAAATAGCTATTAGTTTTCAAATTTAAATTTTTAATGCCGCTGTATTTTATTTAACATGTTTATCCATTTTGTATAATAATTATAACCTTTCTAGTGCTTTTAAGTACTTTGTTATAAAAATTATAGTCCAGTACAAACTCTTATTTTTATCTCGGATTTATTTATGTAACATTAAATATTCATACTTTAATTTTTTTGGTAGTCTTGAATACTTTTTTTCCCCATTGGGTTACAAATATACAAGCAGCAATTGAACTCTTGATTTATTTAATGATTTTTTAATAATTTGAATGGTATGAAAAATTTATTTTCATTTTCTAACTATGCAGTAAAAGGTTACACAGAAACCACTTTTACAGCGCTTAATTTAGTTATTAAGCGGGAGAGAGAGGCAAAAAAATGTTATTTATTTCAATATAATACAATATACGACGGTGTTTCCAATGCCTAGTATCTGTTACCATTGCCCATAAATTGGCTGCTACATTTGTTTGTGGCACATTATTTTAGAAACTCAAAAGGAGGGGTAACTGTGTAAAGACGACATTTCCTCAGCTCTATTCCTTTTCCACTTGAGGCTATGATAGCCTATTGCTCATGGTCATGGACTCACGGCCGTCAGTTGTCGTGGGTTCGAGTCTGAAAGTCACAAAAGACCCGCCTTGTAGCGGGGCTGATGCACATTAAATCTGTCGAGGTCCCAAGTCCGTCCTCCCGTTGGCGTGGAGTGGAAGTTTGGAGAGGGAGGTTCCAACTCGAGTGTTGTCCTCGTCACTTGACCGAGGTTCAAAATTACGAGGTCTGTTGCCAACAGCCCTAGTGTTGCTTCTAGTGCGTCATTAATAATAATTTATTCCCTTACTCTTTTGCACTTCAACACAATCATTGTGAAGAAAAAGGTAATTTTTCTAAAAGCAAGAAAGTACGAGTTACATAGAAAAATGCACTAAAATGAAGAAGTATGCTTTTTTTTTTCAATACAATAGTCAAAAATATTACTAATTCTATTCACACATTTATCGCTTTTTTTTTTTTAATTATTACTTATTTTAAGAATTACCAGATATAAATTCCATTCCGAAAGGCACGTAATCCTACAAGTTAAAAGTTTCTTTTTAGAGCTTTCCTTCTTTAAATAGAAACCGGAATCGTGACCCTGATGCTTCTACAGGGACGTCTTAAGACTTCTTGAGGCCCTGGGCCTTTATGAAAAAATAGGCCCCTCTTGCGACCCTTTAATCTAATTTGGTATACATACATGTACAGTTCAATATAAGCAATCCATAGTAAAATGAGTTTTATGTAAATATTCGCTTTCTACATTTTAAATTCGCAAAATTATTAATTAGGTCTTCAAAGTCAGTTGTTAATAAAATTTCGTTTTCAATATTCATCAAGCTTAAATTCTTCAAACGTGATTGAGTCATACGATTTCTCAATAAATTTTTGACCAGTTTGAGTTTCGAAAATGAACGCTCACCACTCGGGTTAGTAATCATCATTGATAAGGAAATTCTCATCATTATTTCAATATTGGGAAACAATGAATAATCTTTCATTATATATGTATGTATAGAGTGTGCTGATCCCAACTCCAGTCCTCTCATACAACAACTGTTCTTCATCTTCATCTGCATTTACAGAATTATATTTTTTATTAATTTTTCTTTTTTCCATTTCTTCTCTTTGCTTTTTTTCAGCTTTTCGCCATCAATGATCATAGTTGACCTGAAATGTTGATATTGCAAGTTCAGTTCCTCTCCATTAATGTCTTTATCGTAAAATTTTGATATTTTCTCGCATGTTATTTTAATTTCTGTCTCATCCAAATTAGAAGTATTTTTAAAAAATCCAAACATTTCAAAATGCTCCTCATATTTTTTACTACGCCTTTGTTTACAGCAAATTATAGAGTCGATTATTGGTAAAAAGGTTCCTATTTTAAATTTCTGGCTGTGGCTATTTTCAAACGTTGTGTCGGTGTTTCTATTTCCTTCAAGGAAAGTTACCCTAACACTGCGTTGTCTTACACGCTTGTGAACACTTTGATACTCCTTTATATCACGTATTATGGCTTTTGACTCATAATAGTCAAAAG
>BMAW01058845.1:708438-729974 GCA_019974015.1 Nephila pilipes | reverse complement strand
GTAGAAAAACAATCTGTAGTAATGTAATATATTTGTTTTATGAATGTCCTTTTTTTATTTGGGTTTCAATAATAATAAAAAAGGACAGTCATTTGAATTTTTAAATGAACAAAATAACGCTTTCCATATTAGAAATAAATAAAAATATTTCTCTGAATTATACAATACACATCGAAAATTTTTTTGGAAGATCATGGTGCATTCAAAATGAAGGATTATATGCATATCTCGCTTTAGAAATAAAACTATTATTCCTCCTAATTCTCAGCAAACGTTGTAAATAGAAATATTTAATATAAAAGTAACGGTCTTCAACCAGTCATGTTTGGGAATAACATTTGACGCTTAAAATTATTCTGATCATGATCTTATTGAGGCCGAGTAGAGAACAAGAGGCCCTCTCAATGACGAGGCCCTAGGCCTGGGCCCAGTTGGCCCATGCCTTAAGACGTCCCTGTGCTTCTAGTAATCCTTTCTTTCCCAAGGAGCTTAGTTATCTTTGGTAAACATGGGTGACGCGCCTCCAAAGATCCGTCCCTATTTTTGACTTTCCTTGTAAATTTGTATCTTTTCCTTCCTATTTTTTTCAGATGTTTAGAACTGGGTGTGAAAGAATAGCCCTACTGTAGCTCATACTGTCGTAAGAGACGACTAAAATGGGTTGTTTAAGAGTATAATCGGGCACCCTTCCCCTCTTGGATTATATCAAGGGCTTGCCTTCTTTTGGTTTATTTCAGCATCATGACCCCCGACATCCTAGTATTATTTTTCTTTACCATGGGGTTTACTATCTTTAGTAGACACGGGTGATGCGCCCCCGGGATACTCTTGCGATTCTTCTGATTTTTGACCTTGTCAACCAATTTCCTTTTTTTTTTTCCAATTCTATTACACGTCTAGGTCACAGCTTTTTGGCGCAGCATGGCCACATTGGGCTCTTGCACCATTAAAATACTATCACTCGTTTGTCCCGTCACTTCTAGATCACAGTTTTACCTAGTTTGTTGCATTCCTTGCTTCTTTCTTGCGCCATTGAAACTCAATGCCCTATCACTCACTAGCAAGGGGCTGTTGGTAACAGTAACGGAATGCCCTACTGCTCGGAACGCAGATGTCACGTCAGGAAATTGGGTGCCTCGGAAGGGTTCTTTCAACAGAGGAAACTGGTGAAATCACAAGGACTCATGGAAGGGGAATGTGGAGGTTATTCCAAGATCTCCTAACGCCACAAGATATTGAATACATTGTGTGCCACATGACAACGAGCGTTGTTGTGCAATAAGATAGGGAGATAAAAATATGAGGCTTTGCGCCCATATGGTCGGATGCGGCTGGTGCTGCAAAAATCAGCAATAGTAGTCTGTATTGACAGTTTCTCCTTCATCCTTTTCCTTCAGGCACATCATGCGTAATAGTGATACCCTGACAGTCGTATTCTACAATCAGCATAATCTTTACCAGACTATATTCCTGTCCGACTTTCTGTGAGCTTGATTGACGCTTTAATTCAGGCTCGGGCCCACGTATCATCAATAGTGACAACAAGCTGTAGAAATGCATCTCCTTCATTGCGGTGCCTGTCAAAGAGGAAACCAGCTAGTGCATACTGGTGCCATTTCTATACTTCCGTGAGTTAATGTGGAACCCAACTGGACGAAACTTTCCTCATGTTAAGACACTTCTTCAGAGATTACTTCACCACTTGATGACTGAGATCATTTTCTGCGGATTATATTCCCTAACAGTCCATCGACGGCTTATGGAAAGGAGACCATTCACAATGTCGATTTCAAGTTGAGGAATGGATGGTCGACTTTTGCGCTACAAATCCGCAGTCTCATTGCAACACGAACGGAACGCTTGGACCCAGCGTGCAACCTTCCTCAACGGTTACGCAATATCGCCATAGATCTTCCGTAATCCGTAGTAACATTCAGATTCATTTTTGGCAAACCTCGATTTTAATTTACGACTGCTGATCTCCTTTTGTAAACCTGTTTTAGAGCGGTAAAAATGACACTCTTCCCTTCAACGTCGCAGAACGACTACACTTAAACTGGATCGACTGGTTTCTGAGACTTTCTGGATTATGTTGTCACCACTTTATTTACAACACTCGCATATATACACTGCTCAAAACAATTAAATGATATTTTATATCTTATATAAAATAACGGTATAAGCGATTTTTTTTTTTTTTTTTTTGTGCAGAAAATGTGTGGAAAAAGAAAGTCACAAATGCAAATTTTTCTCATTTTCAAACTTTGGAGTATGCAAATTTTGAGTCTGACGTCAAAAACGACGCCTTAACGGTAGCGAATGAAATTTGCCTTTCAACTTATAAATTCTAACTGTTAATGATCAAACAACACTGAAGATACTCCCGGGGTATAATCTTACACTCTGAGAAAGATGTAGGTTCTCTATCATACGGTTTACATTTTATATTGGATAAATATAAATAATATATTTTATTTCGTAAGAATGAAAGTAAAATCAGGAAGCACACATGTTCGGTAGTATTGCTTGGAGGATAAAAAGTTCCTTACAATTCCAATATTGAATTTATCTAGCACACTGTTTAGAAAAAAATTCAAATTTAATCTATGATTTAACAATGTATCACCGAAAATTAAGCGATGTCGATTTCAACTACATGCCACTAAGAAATTGAAGTAAAGGAGAAAATGTTACTTATTTCATTAAGGAGAGAAAGAAAATAACTTTTTCTAATATGGTAGATTGCAGAAATCTCAGGCTGCCTTATATATACACTAGGGTGCAAAACTCAGCAACAAATACACTTTTCAACAGACAACCATGAAATTATTAGAAAGTGCTTTTTGCTACCAGTGAAAAAGCAGCTTAGTAGAAAGGTGATATAAATGCAAATATCAGCTCTATGACATCAGAAGAACTTAACGGCACGCGAACATGGGGAAAGCGCGCTGATCAAATCAACTTAAAAAGATGGGAAAAGGACGCATTTCCAGAAACACACATTCCCTGCAAGTGAAAAGAAAATCCTACGATCCAAATGGCTACGAGAAACCATTCGGATGCCTTAACAGGTGGTAAAATGATCGGCAAGCTTGAAGAGGGGCATAGTTTGATGAATGTTGCACAAGAATTTGGAATTCACAAAAGTGCAGTTTCAAGAGCTTGGAAATTCTTTCATATAACAGGTACAGCTGTAAGAAAAGTTGGCGGTGGTCGGCTGAGGAAAACAACGGCAAGTGATGAACAGTATATCGTTTTGCAGGCGCAAAAAGACTGGAACCAGACATCGGGCAACATTACTCAGCAGCTGCGTTCGGCAACCGGAATATAGGTTTCACACTTTACTGTGGACAGATGTCTGCTTAAAGGTGGCCTATTTGCACATTGTCCTGAACGTTGCATACGATTAACTACAATTCATCGGCGGCACCGTTTACAATTGTATCAAGAACAAAAAAATTGGACAAATTATCATTGGAGTCACGTTCTGTTCACTGATGAGAGTCGTTTCAGTCTGACCAATGCTTCTTAGCGCCAGTTGATATGGAAGAAGATAGGGACACGATTTCATCCCACTAACATCAAGGAAAGAGACCATTGGGGTGGTTCTGGAATGCTTGTGTGGAGAGGCATTATGTTGAATGGACAAACAGAGCTCTATATTTTCGACAGCGGCTCACTTACCAAAGATCGTTGCTACAATTAAATTATCCTCCCACACGCGCGTCTGTTCCGAGATGTCATTTGTTCATACTTTATTTTTGTGCACGACAATGCACGTCTACGCAGGATTTCTGCTGTTGAGGAGCTTCTGGAAAGTTGAAGATATCTGCAGAATAGATTGGCCAGAGTGCCTCCTGTTTTAAATCCCATTGAATATGTGTGTGATGCTTTGGGGAGATGCCTGACAGCAAGATCGTATCCTCCGGAGAACGCCAGACAACTGAAACAGATGCTCTTTGAAGAGTGGCTACTCTTACCTCAAGAATTGCTAAATAATTTGGTATTGAGTATGAACAGACGGTGCCACGCAACCATTGCAGGTAGCTGAGGTCACATTCCTTACTAAGGGCATTGGTTTGTTGTTCTTCCTCTTGGCCAGATAATGTTTTTTACTAACACCATTCTGTGAATAAATCCTTTTTCTGCTTTGTTCCATAACGTATGCGTACAATTTTTTTTTTTTTGCTACTATGCTTTCAACCTTTAAGTGCTGTAATGTGTCTCTGTAGTGTGAATTTAATGTTACTCAGTTATTTTTTTTTTCGGAATTACGGCACAATCTGAAAAGTTGCTTAAGTTTTGCACACTAGTACACACACACACACACACACACACATATATATATATATATATATATATATATATATATATATATTATATATATATATACTATTGAAAGTTTTCTTAAATGTTTTTAATATTTAATTAAACGAAACACACTGAAATGCCATAAATCACAGGATATCTCCTATTATTGAATGTTCTCCTATTATCGAATTAACCACTTATAGTTCTTTGAAGTACAGCAACTCGATTGAACGACATGCAAGATCTCCACACCCGAGAGAACAGACATATTGTGAAGTCCTCCCAGTAAAATCGCACAACCACATCGTCAGTCAGGAACTGAGCATGTTTTCAGCTCGCACGGTATCCGCTCGTATGGTGCGACGACGTTTTTGCAGCAGGTTGGACTGTCTGCACGGTGACCATTACATCGGCTTCCCTTGACAACGCAGCATAGAGAGAGGCGGTGACTCTGGTGCACCGTACGACAAATAAATGGTACAATGTCGTCTTTTCAGACGAGTCTCGATTCTGCGTGCAGTATTCTGATGGCCGTATACGTGTCTGAAGGCTCCGGGGACACCACTTGTCGCCTTCTTACATTCGATATCGGCATAGAGACCCTGCACCTGGTGTGATGATTTGGACAGTCATTGTGTACATAACACACACACACATCTCTAGTTCGGATCGAAAGTAATCGGAATGTCGATCAGTACATTTTTTTTGGTTGTGCCCTATCTTTGAGGCCTGCCAAACGCCAACTTCCGACAAGAAAATGCATGACCATATGTTGCACTTCATGTTCCGACCTTCCTTGATATACAGGGTATTCGATTGTTTCTCTGGCCTGCATGGTCTCCAGATTAGTGACCCATTGAAACCATCTAGACATGAGTTGCTGAGAGACTGGTCTGCCACTCCTCTCTAGCTATTATGGTTGATGAAGTGTGACAGATTTGAAGCGGCATGGAACGAGTTGTCTGTTTCTGTCATCCAAGCCCACTTCGACTCCATGCTTAACCAGGTAAAGACCGTTTTAGCTCCCAGGGGTGACAGCTATTTTTACTAATTTTGCACTCCTGTAAACTTCCAAACTGCTCGTTTTAAATTTAATCATTTTGTCTTCATGCCATACTGTTTACGTACAATAAATATCTTCATGATGTTGCAATTTTAATGGCCAACAGTGTATTTAATGAATTCATAGCTATCTTGTGTTATGTGAAGAAAAAGGGGTGATACACTGAGATGGGCATTTCCGAAGACCTGTTTTAACACTCATAAATCACTGTCTGGAAAAAAAGCAATGCCTCCAACAATTCGATCTCAAGAAACTGTTGGGAAGGATGACATCTTCTATAGGGATGCACCCTCCTCTCTTCATTTTAAACAATGACCCAGATAAACATATCGGGACAGAAAAGACTTTTCTATTCTTTTCTCGGGAATTGATTTAGAAGGAATAATTTCTTATGAAAATTTCTCATGCTTAAATTTTTTATCAAAATTTAAGCATGAGAAGAAAAAAAAGTTTATTCTTTTTTAAGTTTAGGACATCACAGAATAGTAATAAAAAATTCTCCTGAAATTATTCAATTTCTAGAAAAAATCGTGTGTGTGTGTGTGTTCATATGTCCCATTGCACCCCCTTCCCTAGGTACGCCACTGTAAGAAAGTATTGCGTGATTTTGTGCACGAAATGACCTTACGATCATGTTCCATAAATGGATGATGTAATTCATTTCTGGCGATCTAAGAGTCCAAATCATTCACAGGGGTGGTCCAGAATGTTCCTCAAACCAATTGCGAATGATTTTTACCTAGTGACTAGGCCCAATGTCATCCTGAAAAGTCTCATCGTTATCTGGGTACATGAAGTCCATGAATGACTGAAAATGGTCTCAAAGTAGTCGAAAATTTCTAGTCAATGATTTATTCAGTATAATCAAGGAATGCAGTTTATGCTTTGTAAAACAATCCACTCTATTATGGAGCTACAACCAGCTTGTGAAATGCTTTGTTGATAACTTGGGCCCATGGCCTCGGGGGTCTGCACTACACTCGAACCCTACCATCAGCTGTTACTATCTGGAATCGTGACTCATCTGATCAAGCAACGTGTTTGAGGTAATCTAGGATCTAACCGATATTCTCACGAACCCAGAAGGGGCGCCACGGCCGATGGCGTGTTGTTAATAAAGACACTCGAGTCGATCTTCTGCTGCCATATTCCATCAACACTAAATTTCGCAGCACTTTCCTCATGGACACATCTGTCGTAAGTCCCACATTGATAATTGCTGTTATATGATTTGGATTTGCTTGTTTGGTAACACTGGCTAATCTACGCAGACGTCGTTGGTTTCGGTCATTAAGTAGACACGGTCGGCCACTGCGTTGTTGATGGTGTGGGAAGTAATACCTGAAATTATATATTCTCGGTACACTCTTCACTCTGTGGGTTAAGGAATGTTGAAGTGCTAACGATTTCCGATTTGGAATACATTAACTATGTGCCTAGCTCTAAATAACATTCTGCGTTCAAAGTCTGTTAATTCCCGTCGTGTGTCTATAATCACTTGAGATAGCTTTTCTCATGAATTACTTGAAAGCAAATGAAAGCCTGACACCGCACTGCCCATTTGTACTTTTCTTACTCGATGCTACTGCCATTTGAATATTTGAGTAATGCTATCCCACGACTTTTGACACTTCAGCGTAAAGTTCATTAGTTGCAATTTCTTTAATAGCACAATCTAATGTATCAGAATAAAAAGTATGTACTTTTATATCTTGAAACATTTTATTAGACTAAAATCACGTTTTACGGACTTCAAATTTTTCTCTTAATGAGATTTTGCATGTCACTTAATTAAGATCTGTGAGAACAATATGTGCATTACTGAAAAATTAAGTAAATACTTAGAGGTGTGAAAGTATGAAATTTAATATATTCTCACTATATTTTTTATTTCATTTTCAATTTTCAAAATAAGCATTTTAGTGCGTTTCATCAAGCGCATGCTTAAAAATCATTTTAGTGATGTCGAAAATAGTGCATATAACTGAAAAAAAAAAATTCGAAATTCATGTTTTGCATAGGCGTATTTCTTTTTTTTTGTATAATTAGATGTATTAATTAATTTTATTTAAGGAAATTCAAAGGGAAAAAAAAGATGTGATAAGAAGTATAGGGTTGACCAATTGATAGTCACATAACTTTCGATATGTCACAAGATAAGATATCAGCAGCTGAACATAAAAAAAAACCAACACAATTAATTAACATTAAAAACACTTAAAATTAAATTAAAGTTAATACAGAAAAATCAGCTGACAACTTGACCAACTAATTGAAAGCAATGATAACTGACGTCAGAAGCTGATGATCTGGTTGACACGATGAAACTATGCTTTATGTACTTGTAGAAGAATGCACTTTTTATTTGCATTTGATTTTTCCCACCTGACCGGTTGGTTTATGAGGGAGCAATGAATGCCGGCTCACATTCTCGGTGGTCAGGGTACAAGGATCGTAAGAGCCAAACAAAAGCAAAGATCTGTTACAAAGAGACTTATTTCTGATTTTTCTATTCTCTTAAAAATTTTAATGTCATGCAGATAAAGATGATATATTTCTTATTTTAAACGAAATTTTAAAAAAAATTCCATTTCAGAGCAATGTAAAGATTTCTGTATCTCGGAAGTAAAGGATATTATTATCTTCATAATTCATTATTTAATTGGTGATCTGTGATAACAGTTTATAACAAATATCTTTCTTCCTTTCCTAAAGCATTCTTTAAATCCAATCTGTGGACAGCGTACTGCCCAGAGCACGCACTAATGTGACCCAAGGCAATGCGGAACGAAAGAAATATCAATATCCACTGCAAATAAATATAACTCCATAAAATTTATTTAACATTCCTTGTGGCAAAATGTCTCTTTTGAATTAAGTCCACCTCCTTGATACAGGAATTTGATAAATAATTTCAGGATTTTTGAAAAAATAAACAATTTTTTTTTATTTTTGCTACTGCATTTATGCTATTGATATTGATATCCTTTCAAATTTTCAAATGTAATGCATAGAGTTATAATAAGACATGCACTTAAAGAAAAATATCACCAAGTGTTTTCATTGTGTACTTTAATCAATCTTATCTGACGTAAAACAAATATCCCTTGATGTACAATCATTCGTTATTCATTTCATTATTGTTAAGAATCATGTAAATTTGTGACCAACTATTTTCAAAAGTGAAGCACATTAAAAGAGCAAAATTAGAAGAAAAATAAAAGGATGAGCTCTTTAAGAGCTTTCTGAGAATTGCAACCACTTCAATTTGAACAAGATAATGCAGTAGTTTCTAATATTTAATGCTAAATATCTCAATAATTTTATAAATTTTATCTATATTTATTCGTATAAAATGTATAATAAAATGTTATATATGCAGTATCAGATAAGATGTATAAACCAATATCACTCTAATTCTATGTCGGAATCTTTATAATACAAAAATCATACATTGGTTATTTTAATGTACTACACCTATGGCTAATGCGTGCACACCTATGGCTAATGCGTGCACACCTATGGCTTTGGCATTTATATCCGTGAAGCCATAAGATGTACACAGCAGAAGAGGAAAAGGAGTTTTTGACTAGGTAATACACGACTACTGTTCTCCACCAACTTTCCAACTGGATATCCCCCCGGAACTGTCCAGATTTCCTTCTCCCCGTTGCAGGCCGGAACCTGCTTAGTTCATCCTGTATGAGTAGAAGATACCTCGATGTAGTAGATTCATTGTTCTTGCAACGCAACTAACAAGAGTTCCCTGTGAGCGTTTGCTGGATGCTCGAATCTTATTTGACAGTTGTTCTTCGTCACTATGTTCCATACTAGAGAGATAACTTCCTGAAACGAGCTGTATCCCTTCAGTTATTCATTAGTTATTATTTTTGTAAATATTTAAACTACCTTCATTTCTGACTTTAGTTTTATTTGAAAGAGTAATATTCTAGTACAAAATATTGTACTGAATGATAAATAAATGCTGATGTCTTAAAATATAAATAGTCCTGGGTCATTTGTAATATATATATATATATATATATATATATATATATATATATATATATATCACAAATACACACTTATATATATATTCTAAGTGTGGTATATGCTTACGTATCTTATTAACCGTTCAAATTTCTAGAAGGAGCACGAAATCACAATGTAACGGGATTCTCACGCGTATTTCCTTTCAACTACCTTTTGGAACTAACTCTATATGTTATTAAAGGACATGAAAATATCTTTTTTTGAAAGAAACGTGACTTACGTAAATTAGCAATACTATATTGAAGTGTAATAAATAAGATCGATTTCGAGATTGAAAATGTTTATAAGCTGCGAAGGGTGTGAAGTTGAGAGAGAGAGACAGCAATTCGTGCCCATGACGCTTGTGTCAAGAGATTATGTGACAGTCAATTTGCTGAGATGGAACTTAGATTCGTTCCTGACTCGTACACACTTTTAAAACTGGTCAGATGAGTAGATTTTTCTGATATTCTTTAGAAGAGGATGTGAGAAAATCCGCATTCGTTCCGACATTGATTTTGGATCATTTTTTAATTAGAGTATAGTTTAAATATTTGATTGTCAGGTGGATTGAAATCTTGAAATCTACAACTCGACTAGAACTTCGCAAGTGCCGAAACTGTATCTATTGGAGTATCATGACTTTTGAGCCTATTGAGATAAAGTAAACTTAATTTCCACTCGAAAGTAGGAATCATGCTAGAAAAAGCAAAACTTTTTATTAGTCATTTAATTTATAATTACACACACACATATATATACACTAAGACATGATTCAGTATAATAAACAGATTTAAAATAATTATAGAAGTTTAAGTTTTGTGTTTATCAGTTAGTCAATGAAAATGTGAATATGGTTCAAAAACTATCTGCTTTCGGCGACAGACAGCATTGCTAAGGAATGTTGGTGAGACCTTTGCATGATGCCATCGCCTAAATGGCGCTAACATGTGACACTGATTCAAAGATCAGTTTTCAATTGGCAGCCATTTGCTGCCACGTCGAGTTACCTTCGTCACTTTGCAGCGAGTTGTCCCCATCGATGAGACCTGGATTCATCATTATACACTGGAAACCAAACGATAATACAAATAATGGGTTGTTGCTGGTAAATCTGTTCTAATGAAGGCGACAATCTTATAAGGATGCAAAGGCATCATATTCATGAACTACTTACAAAAAGAAATAACAATCAGTAGACTACACTACAATGAGTTACCCCATTTTCATTTCTAATACCAATGAGTCACTCCATTTAATTTCTAATAATAATTTTAATTTCAATCTCAGGACGGAGACTTTTTGAACCAACCTTGTAATAATATGTCATATCAATTTCTAAGTATACGAAATTTGAAAAGCAATAACCTTTAAAGAGTAATCTATAAAAATTGATTACACAAAAATCTAGAATAAGAAGATTTGGTTTTTGAAAAAAATAGCTACAACGAAGTACTACTACATTATCTCATATAAAAAAATAGCTCTCTCTCTTTCTCCCTATCCATCCCTCTCTTTATATATATATATATATATGTGTGTGTGTGTGTGTGTGTGTGTAATGATTTAACTTAATTCCTATTAATTTCTCACTTAAATAATTTAATTTACTAAATTTGCCCGTTCTCTCTTTTAAAAGATAAAGTTCATTCTTATTTCCTGATACGATTCCTTTTTTCTTTATAATTTATTCAATCACGCGAGGTAAGAATCTGTAGAGTCAGCAGTCTTCCCACGGTCCAGACCTGTAAGGATGATCCCTACCAGACTTTAGGTCTACTCTTAAATTCCCTTGAAGTCTTCCATTCAGACCATGTGGTTTCTGACGTATGAAGGGAAATTTCTCTAGTATAAAAACCAAAACACAGCGAAAAACGCTCTCTTCTTTTTTATTGCTCATCCTCTCTCTTGCTGAGACACCCCTCTCTAATGATCATCTGAGATTTTTATGGTAGTTTCGTTTCTGCCTTTGGTGGTCGAAGCCCGACTAAAGTCTGCTACAATCAGATAATAAAAGTATTTCGACCATGAATTGAAAGTTTCTTTAATGTTGAACAAATGTTTCAGTAAATATATATATATATATATATATATATATATATATATATATATATATATTACTGTTTGTTCAACACAAAGAAACTTTCAATTCATGGTCGAAATACTTTATTATCTGATTGTAGTAGATTTTAGCTTGGGCTTCGACCACCAAAGGCAGAAACGAAACTACCATAAAATCTCAGATGACTAGAGGGGTGTCTCAGCAAGAGAGGATGAGCAAATAAAAGAAGAGAGCAAGCTTGCCAGGTTATTTTATACTTTAGAGAAATTTCATACGTCAGAAACCACAGGAACGGAAATGGTGACTTCAAGGGACTTAAGAGACCTAAAGTCTGTAGGGACCATCCTTACAGGTCTTAATCGTGGGAAGACTGCTGATCTACAGATTCTTAACGATTGAATAAATTATAAAGAAAAGGAATCGTACTGTAAATAAGAAACGAACTTTATTCCTTTAAAAGAGAGAACGGGCAAATTTAGGTAAATTAAATTATCATGAGAAATTGTAGGAATTGCTAAATCATTACACACACACACATATATAAAGAGAGGGATGGATAGAGAAAGAGAGAGCTATTATATGAGATAATGTAGTAGTAATTTCTGTTTGGTAGCTTTATTTTTCTTTCTAAACCAAATCTTCTATTCTAGATTTTGTGTAATCAGTTTTATAGATTTTTAAAGGCTGTTATTGGCTTTTCAAATTCTTGCATACTTTAGAAATTGATGCTATGACATATTATTACAAGGTTGGTTCAAAAATTCTCAGTCCTGAGATTGTTCTAAAATTATTGAACAAATGGAGTGACTCATTGGCATGAAATGAAAATGGGGCAACTCATTGTAGTGTAGTCACTGATTACATTTCTTTTGTAAGTAGTTCCTATGAATATGATGCCTATCCTTATAAGGATTTGTCACCTTCATTAGAACAGATTTCACTACAACAACCCATTATTTGTATTATCGTTTACTGGTGTATATAATGATGAATCCAGGTCTCACTGATACAACTCGCCAAAAGTGACGATGTAACTCGACGTGGCAGCAAATGGCTGCCACTGAAAACTGATCTGAATCAGTGTCATGTTAGCGCCATTTAGTGACATCATGCAAAGGTCTCACCAACATTCCTTAGCAATGTCTGTCGCCAAAGCAGATAGTTTGACCATATTCACATTTTCATTGACTAACTGATAAACACAAACTAAACTTCTATACTATTTTAAATCTGTTATTATACTGAATCATGTCTTAGTGTATATATGTGTAATTATGAATTAAATGACTAATAAAAGTTTCGTTTTTCTAGCATGATTCTACTTTCGAGGGAAATTAAGCTTTACTTTATCTCAATAGGCCCAAAAGTCATGATACCCAATAGATACAGTTTCGGCACTTTATGAAGTTCGAGTTGTAGGATTTCAAGATTTCAATCCACCCGACAATCAAATATTTAAACTATACTAATTAAAATGATCCAAATCAATGTCGGAACGGAATGGATTTTCTACATTTCTAAAGAATACTATCAGAAAATCTCATCTGACCAGTTTAAAGTGTAATGAGTCAGAAACGAATCTAAGTTCCATCTCAGCAAATTGACTAACACATAATTCTGACATGTCATGGGCACGAATGGCTGCCCTCTCTAACCCCTCACACCCTTCGCAGCTTATAAACATTTTCAATCTCGAAATCGATCTATTATTACCAACATAGTATTGCTAATTACGTAAGTCACGCGTTTCTTTCAAAAAGATATTGTCCTTTAATAAATATAGAGTTAGTTCCAAAAGGTAGTTGAAAGGGAAATACGGAGAATCCTGCTTACTGTGATTTCTGTGCCTTTCTAGAAATTTGAACGGTTATCAAGATACGTGGGAAGCATATACCACACTAATTAGAATATATATGTGTTTAGGATAGAGAGAGATATATATAGAGGAGAGGAGAGAAGAGAGAGAGCATATACAAATGACCTAGACTATTTTATAATTTCAGACATCAGCATTGATATCATTCAGTGCCAAAATATTTGTACTAGAATATTACTTTTCAAATAAACTAAAGTCAGAAATGAAGATGACAAAAATAACTACTGAAATAAATTAAGGGACAGCTTCTGTTTATAAGCACATCTCTAGTATGGAAATTATAGTGGACGAAGAAACAACTGTCAAATAAGATTCGAGCATCCAGCAAATCGCCCACAGGGAACTCTCGGTTAGGTTGTACAAGAACAATGAACCTACTACACGATGTGCATTCTTCATCACAGGATGAACCTAAGCAGGTCCGCCTGTAGAGGAAGAACGGGACAGTCTGGGATATCATCCAGTTGGAAAGTTGGTGAGAACAGTGAATGTATTATCAGTCAAAACTCTTTTCTCTTACAAAAGGATCTTTATGGCTTCACGGATAAATGCCAAAGCCATAGGTGTGCAATGCATTAGCCAGAAAAATGCATTAGCCATAGGTGTAGTACACAAATAAATCAATGTATGATTTTGTATTATAAAGATCCTGACATAGACTAGAGGATATTGTTTATGACTTTATCTGACACTGCATATAATATTTTATTATTTTATACGGTAGAATAAATATAGATAAAATTTATAAAATTATTATATTTGTATTAAAATATTGTGAAACTAATATCTGTTCAAATCTAAAGGGTTGTAATTTCAGAAAGCTCTTAGCCTATCCTTTATTTTTCTTCTAATTTTGCTCTTTAATGTGCTTCACTTTTGAAAAATAGGTCACAAATTTATATGATTCTTAACAATAATGAAATGGAATAATTAAATGATTGTACATCATGGGATATTTGCTTTACGTCAGATAGATTATTTAAAGTACAATGAAACACTTGGTGATATTTTCTTTATGCACAGTCTTATAACTTATGTACTATTTGAAAATTTGAAAAGGATATTTGGCTTATCAATAAAGATAAATGCAGTAGCAAATAAAAATTGTTATTTTTCATCCTGAAATTATTTCGACAAATTCTTGCATCAAGGAGTGTGGACTTTAATTCAAGAGACATTTTATTACAAGGAATGTTAAATAAATTTTATGGAGTTATATTTATTTTGTGGTGGATATTGATATTTCTTTCGTTCCGCATTGCCTTGGGTCACATTAGTGCAGTGCCTGGGCAGTACGCTGTCCATATGGATTGGATTGAATGTTTAGGAAAGGAAGAAAGATATTTATGCAAGAACTGTTATCACAGATCACCAATTAAATAGTTGAATTATAAAGATAATATCCTTTACTTCCTGAGATACAGAAATCTTATTGTTCTGAAATGGAATTTTTAAAATTCTGTTTGTTAAGAAATATATCATCTTTATCTGCATGGACATTAAATTTTTAAGAGATAGAAAAATTGAAATAAGTTTTGTAACAGATCTTTGCTTTTGTTTGGCTCTTACGATCCTTGTACTCTGACCACCGAGAATGTGAGCTGGCATTCATTGCTCCTCATAAACCAACTGGTCAGGTGGGTGCAAATAAAAGTGTATTCTTCACAAGCACATAAAGCATAGTTTCATCGTGTCAACCAGATCACTCAGCTTCTGACGTCACATCATTGCTTTCAATTAGCTAATAAGCTATTGATTTTCTGTATTAACTTTAATTTAATTTAAGTGTTTTAATGTTAATTAATTGTGTTATTTTTATACCAGCTGTTGATATCTTGTGATTATATCGAGTTATGTGACCATCAATTATCAACCTATACTTTATCACACTTTTTCCCTTTGAATTTCCTTAAATAAATTAATTAATATCGACTATACAAAAAGAAATACGCCTTGCAAAACAATTTTGAAATTTTTCAGTTATATAATTATTTTCGACATCACTAAAATGATTTTAAGCATGCGCTTGATGAAACGCAGCACTAAATGCTTATTTTGAAAATTGAAATGAAATAAAAATATAGTGAGAATAACAATATATTAAATTTCATACTTAATTCTAAGTATTTACTTAATTTTTCAGTAATGCATTATTGTTCTTACAGATCTTAATTATGACATGCAAAATCTCATTAAGAGAAAATTTAAGTCCGTAAACGATTTTAGCTTTAATAAAATGTTTCAAGATATAAAAGTACATACTTTATTCTGATACATTAGATTGTGCTATTAAAGAACAAATTGCAAACTAATGAACTTTTACAAGGAAGTGTCAAAGTCGGGATAGCAGGCCACTCAAATATTCAAATGGGCAGTAATTTGAGTGAAGAAAAGTACAAATGGCAGTGCGGTGTCAGGCTTTCATTTGCTTTCTGCAATTCATGAGAAAAGCTTATCGATTATAGACACGACGGAATTACCAGACTTGAATGCTATGAATGTTATTTAGGAGCTAGGCACATAGTTAATGTATTCCAAATGGAAATCGTTAACTTCAACATTCCAATGGAGTGAAGAGGTACCGAGAATATAATTTCAGGTATTACTTCCACACCATCAACAACGCAGTGGCTGGACCACTTAATGACCGAAACCAACGACGTCTGGTGCAGATTAGCCAGTGTTACCAAACAAGCAAATCCAAATCATATAACAGCAATTATCAATGTGGACTTTAGCGACAGATGTGTCCATGAGGAAAGTGCTGAATTTAGTGTTGATGGAATATGGCAGCAGAAGATCGACTGAGTGTCTTTATTAACAACACGCCATCGGCCGTGGCGCCCTCTGGGTTCGTGGAGACTGGCTAGATCTCAGATTACCTCAAACACGTTGCTTGACTGTGATGAGTCACGATTCCAGATAGTAACAGCTGATGGTGGTAGGTCTATGTAGTGCAGACCCCTGAGGCCATGGGCCCAAGCATCGGGATTTCACAAGCTGGTTGTAGCCCACACAGAGTGGATTGTTTTACAAAGCATAAACTGCATTCCTTGATTATACTGAATAAATCATTGACTAGAAATTCTCACATTTTGAGACCATTTTCGTCATTCATGGACTTTGGCAACAGATAACGATGAGACTTTTGCAGGATGACATTGGGCCTAATACTAGGTAAAATCATTCGCAATTACTTGAGAGCCATTCTGGATTTCACCCTGTGAATGATTTGACTTTAGATCGCCAGAAATGGAATTCCATGGACTTCATCCATTTCGAGGGAACATTCGTATGGGTCATTCGTAAAAGTAACAAAATCACGCAATACTTTCTACAGTGGGCGTACCTAGGGAAGGGGTAATGGGACATATGACACACACGATTTTTCTAGAAATTACTACCCCAGGAGAATCTTTATTACTATTCTGTGATGTCCAAATTAAAAAGAATACTTTTTCATGCTTTAAATTTTGATAAAATTCTATGAGAAATTTTCATAAGAATTATCTTCTAAATCAATTCCTGAGAAAAGAATAGAAAAGTCTTTCTGTCCCAGATATGTTTATTCACTGTTTAAAATGAAGAGGAGGGTGCATCCTATAGAAGAGTCATCCTTCCCAAGTCAGAAGCTCTTTGAGATCGAATTGTTGGAGGTATTTGGTTTTTCCAGACAGTGATTTATATGTTAAACAGAGTCTGAAATGACCAGTGTGACACCCCTTTTCTTCGTTATAACACATACAAGATAGCTAAGAATTCATTAAATACACTGTTAATATTTAAATTGCAACATCATGAAGATATTTATTGTAATGCAAACAGTATGGTATGAAGACAAAATGATTAAATTTGAAACGAGCAGCTTGGTTTACAGGAGGAAAATTAGTAAAAATAGCTGCTCTGTGGAGCTAAAACGGTCTTACCTGTTAAGCATGGAGTCGAAGTGGCTACTGACAGAAACAGACAACTCGTTCCATGCCGCTTCAAATCTGTCAGCGACCAACTAATAGCTGAGGAGGGCAGACCAGTCTCAGCAACTCATGTCTAGATGGTTTAAATGGGTCACTAATCTGAGACCATGCAGCCAGAGAAACAACTCGAATTAATTTGTATATCAAGGAAGGTCAGAACAGAAGTGCAACATATGGTCATGCATTTTCTTGTCGGAAGTTGGCGTTTGGCAGGCCTCAAAGATGAATAACCAAAAATGCTGATCTGGCCATCTGGATTACTTTCTGATCCGAACTAGAGGATGTGTGTGTGTTGTACACAATGATCGTCCAGCCTTGATTCACACCAGGTGGTGGCCCCGCCGATATCGAATGTAAGAAGGCGACAAGTGTGTCCCCTGGAGCCTCTGTAGACACGTATACGGCCATCAGAATACTGCACGCAGAATCGACTCGTCTGAAGACGACATTGTACCATTTATTTGTCGCATGGTGCACCAGAGTCACCGCCTTCTATGCTGGTGTTGTTGGCGCGGGAAGATGTAATGGTCAATGTGCAGACAGTCCAACTTGTTGCAAACGTCGTCGCACCATAATGAGCGGATACCGTGTGAGCGGAAAACATGTCTGACTGACGATGTGGTTAAAGGATTTATCAGAGGATTACAATATGTCTGTTCCTCTCGCGGAGATCTTGCATGTCGTTCAATCGATGGTTGCACTTCAAAGAACTATAAGTGGTTAATCTGATAATAGGAGAACATTCAATAATAGGGAGATATCCAGATTTATGGCATTTCAGTGTTCTGTTTAATTAAATATTAAAACATTTGAAAACTTTCAATAGTATATAGAGACATATGGAGAGAGATATTTTATTTATACATATATGTGTGTGTGTACTAGTGTGCAAAACTACAACTTTTCGATTGTGCCGTAATTCCGAAAAATAACTGAGTAACATTAAATCACTAATTACAGAGACAATATTTCAGCACTTAAAGGTTGAAAGCATAGTAGCAAAAATTGTACCGCATACGTTATGGAACAAAAGCAGAAAAGGAATTTATCTTGAACAGTGTTAGTAAAACATTATCTGGCCAAGTGAGGAAGAACAACAAACCAATGCCCTTAGTAAGGAATGTGACCTCAGCTACCTGCATGGTTGCGGGCACCGTCTGTTCATACTCAATGCTCAAATTATTTATAATTCTGAGGTAAGAGTAGCCACTTTCTTCCCAAAGAGCATCTTGTTTCAGTTGTCTGGCGTTCTCCTGGAGGATACGACTGCTGTCAGGCACTTCCCAAAGCATCATACATATTCACTGGATTTTGAAACAGGAGGCACTCTTGGCCAATCTATTCTGCAGATATCTCTTAACTTCTTCAGACTCCTCAACAGCAGAAATCCTGCGTAGATTTACTATCGCACAAAATAAAGTATGAACAAATGACATCTCGGAACAGACGCGCGTGTGGGAGGATAATTTAATTGTAGTAAATTGATCTTTGGTAAGGAGCTACGAAAATATAGAGCTCTGTTTGTCCATTCAACATACTGCCTCCACACAAGCATTCCAGAACCACCCCAATGGTCTCTTCTGATGTTAGTGGGATGAAATCGTGTCCCTATCTTCCATATCAACTGGCGCTAAGAAGTACTGGTCAGACTGAAACGACTCTCACTAGTGAACAGAACGTGACCTACCGATAATTTGTCCAATTTTGTTCTTGATACAATTGTAAACGGTGCCGCTGATGAATTAGAAGACCGTATGCAACGTTCAGGGACAATGCGGTGCAAATAGGCCATACCTTTGGTGACATCTGTCCATTGCAAAGTGTGGAACCTATATTCCGGTTGCCGAACGCAGCTGCTGAGTAATGTTGCCTGATGTCTGTTCCAGTCTTTTGCGCCAAAATCGATATACTGTTCACCACTTGCCGTTGTTTTCTCAGCCGACCACCGCTAACTTTTCACAGCTTGTACCTGTTATATGAAAGAATTTCAAGCTCTTGAAAATCTGCACTTTGTGAATCTAAATTTTGTGCAACATTCATCAAACTATGCCCTTCAAGCTTGCCGATCATTTTACCACCTGTTAAGGCATCCGAATGGTTTCAGCCATTTTGATCGTAGGATTTTCTTTCACTTGCAGGAATGTGTTTCTGGAAATGCGTCCTTTCCATCTTTTAAGTTGATTTGATCAGCGCGCTTTCCCATGTTCGTTATGTGCCGTTGCTTTGATGTCACAGGAGCTTGATATTTTGCATTTTATATCACCTTTCTATTAAGCTGCTTTTCACTGCAGCAAGTGCTAATTTTCTAATAATTTCATGGTTGTCTGTTGAAAAGTGCATTTGTTTGTTGAGTTTTGCACCCCAGTGTATATAAGGCAGCCTGAGATTTCGCACCACCATATTAGAAAAGTTATTTTCTTTCTCCTTAACAATAAGTAATGATTTCTTTACTTCCACTCTCTAGTGGCATGTGAGTTGAAATCGATACTCATTAATTTTCGGTGATACATTGTTAAATCCATAGATTAAATTTGAATTTTTCTAAATATGTGCTAGATAACTACTATTGGAATTGTAAGGAACTTTTATCCTGCTACTAATACCGAACATGTGTTTCCTGATTTACTTTCATTCTTACGGAAATAAAGATATTATTTATATTTATCCAATATAAAATAAACTGTATGATAGAGAACCTACATCTTTCTCAGAGTGTAAGATTATACCCCGGGAGTATCTTTCAGTGTTTGATCATTAACAGTTAGAATTTATAAGTTGAAAGGCAATCATCTGCCACCGTTATGTCATTTTGACGTCAGACTCCAAAATTTGCATAATTCCAAAGTCGAGAATTTGCATTTAGACTTTTTCCATACACATTTTCTGCACAAAAATCGTTTATACTGTTATTATTTTATGAAGATATAAAATATCATTTAATTGTTTTGAGTAGTGTATATATGCGAGTGTTGTAAATAAAGTGGTGACAATAATCCTAGAAAGTCTCAGAAACCAGTCGATCCAGTTTAAGGTAGTCGTTCTATGACGTTAGCTGGAAGAGGCCATTTTACTGCCTTAAAACAGGTTTACAAAAAGGAGACTGTAGCAGTCGTAAATTAAAATCGAGGTTTGCCAAAATGAATTCGTTACTACGATTAAAGATCTTATGGCGGATATTGGTAAAACTGTTGAGGAAGGTTGCACTGCCAGTCCAAGGTTCCGTCTGTGTTGCAATGCAGGATTTGTAGCGCAAAGTCGACCATCCATTCCTAACTTGAAATCGACATTGTGAAATTTAGTCTCCTTCTTACAAGCTGATGGACTTCAAAGAAATATAATCCCAGAAAATGATCTCATTTCACTAAGGTAGCACCTCTGAAGAAGTGTCTTAACATGAGGAAAGTTTCGTCCAGTTGTCTCCCACATTAACTCACGGAAGTATAGAAATGGCACTAGCACTAGCTGGTTTCTTTGACAGGCACCGCAATGAAGAGATGCATTTCTACAGCTTGTTGTCACTATTTGATGATACATGTGGGCCTGAGCCTGAATTTCAAAGGCCAATCAAGCTCACAGAAAGTCGGACAGGAATATAGTCTGCAAAGATTATGTTGATTGTAGAATACGACCACCAGGGTATCACTACATGCATGATGTGCCTGAAGGAAAGTGATGAAGAGAACTGTCAATACAGACTATTGCTGATTTTGCAGCACCAGCCGCATCCGGACTACATGGGCGCAAAGCTCATATTTTATCTCATCTTATTACAACGCTCATTGTCATGTGGCACAATGTATTCAATATCTTGTGGTTAGGAGATCTTGAATAACCTCCACATTCTCCATGAGTCCTTGTAGATTTCACCACTTCTCTGTTGAAAGAATCCCTTCCGAGGCACCCACTCTCCTGACGTACATCTAGTTCCGAGCAGTAGGGCATTCCGTTACTGTTTACTTCAACAGCCTTGCTAAAGTGAGTGATAGGCATTGAGTTTCAATGGCGCAAGAAAGAAGCAAGGAATGCACAACCAGGTAAACTGTGATCTAGAAGTGACGGGACAAACGAGTGATAGTATTTTAATGGTGCAAGAGCCGTGGCCATGTCAGCCAAAAGCTGCAGGACTCTAGACGTGTAATAGAATTGGAAAAAGGAAATTTGGTTGACAAGGTCAAAATCAGAAGAATCGAGCAATACGTAACTGAACGAAGTACAACA